>JARHVA010005991.1:1020000-1039570 GCA_037957365.1 Torreya grandis
CCAAAAGGCAACACTTGAAAAAACATTCTTCAACCTCTTTATGTCTTATGATGGCTCAAAGAGACCTAAAATATGTATCATTAACATGATTAGGATTCTCTATCTTGATGATAAACTCATCCTTAACTTTCAGACCTCTACCAACTTGCTTTACCAAAATGCCTTCACATACCTTTCTTCTACCATGTTAGTTAACTAAGTAGATCACCTTCAATAAGCTCTATCTTTCAACATGGTCTTCAATGTCCTTTTATCTATCAACTTAGGTTTGATATTGTACTTATATTCAACATAATAATTCTTATTGAACCTTGTTAATACCATCATGCAAACTTATATGAAAACTTCAACCATGATCTTCACAAACTTATCCATTATTGTAAACAAGATGAATATTGTCCTCATCATACTTTAAGCTACTTAGGATCACTTGTAGGTTATTAAGCCTCATCCAAAGATCCTAATTTGACACCAATTTTTGGAATTATATACTAATATGAGGTTAATTATTTTCATAACAATGTATATTCAATTCCATTTACCATTCCATGAAGCATACATTCACACAAGAGATCAATTCATAAGCAAGCAACTACACAAGCATACAAGAGAACAAAAGAGATATGTGGGAAAACCTCTTGGGGGTTAAAAAAATTGAACCATGAACATGGAATAATATAATATAATTTCAATATATAAATTTTATTGAAACACCAACTTCACAAGGAGCTTTAACCCCTACCTAGTTGAGCAGCCACCTAACTAGTCTTCTACAAGCTCTAACTTGTAAGGAAGCTCCAACCCCGTAGGTATCCAAGCATAAAATCATATACCTTTAAATTTTATCATATTATAACATTTTTTTATAATATTTAACTGATTATTACCTCCTTCATTTTCACTCTTTCCCCTTTAGTCTCACTCAACCAACCTTTTAGGTCTTTTTGCTCAATTAGCCTGTTTTAGGCTCATTAGGTCTATTGACCTATGTATTCACCTAAAAAAATTGATTATATATTCATGAATTATAATATATTACCTTTTATTATCCTTAATTACCTATCTCTACTAATTTATTGAGCTCTTTTCTTCGCTTAAGTCCACTCTTTTTTTTTCCTTTTTTTTTAAAATAGACCAATTAGTCCTTGCTTTATACCACACTCTTCCTTTCACTCATCTTAGTCAGACAAGATCCTTACCATATATTTATTAACCTTTAAATAGTTACACCAAAACTTTACCATCATGAAATAACCTCTACTTTGGTCATCTATTACCCTTAAGGCCCAAATCCTCTAATAGGCCTAATTGAAACCTAAAGCAATTTTAGGCCTTCACACCCACACGTTACACTTGTAACCTTTTGGACCACATTAAAATTTTACAAATGTTTTAAAAAAATACCCTTTATAACCATAAAATATGTCCATACCACCTATGATTCTAACTCAGCTCTTGAACCAAGCAATTTATCCTACTCATCATTAGGCCTTAAAACATAGAAAAAATTGTCTAATGAAATTAAAGTATAAATTACATTATATCAAACAAAAATTTAAATAAATTTCATGATTATATACTTAATTACCTAAAAACCATAACCATATCCATTTGGATTTAATAAATAATCCAACAAGCCTCAAACTAGCTCTCTCAAAATGACCACTTAGACTGGTCAAACATAGGAAAACATTTTTGACTACCAACACCTAAATATGGACATATTATTAAGACAAAAACATTTACATGTAAATTTTATACTTATATAAAAACTCCATGATCATTATATCCTTCATTTCCTAACACAACACCTAATATTCTCCTTTGTAATGTGATCACTCAAGCTACCTGTAGCCTTCAAAAACATAGTCATGAACAAGTTATTATTTAACCACTATAAGTGTGATTCAAAGACATATAATTCACACCCATAAATTATATGTGATATCTATATAAATATAAAATTGATATATCACATGTTATAATACCAATCATTGGTCTTATAGACTAATCTCCCAGGCCATTTTCTCATAGTCTCAACATAGCTAGACAAGCTTTTTTGGCTTTCATGATTCAACTCCTCAAAATATCTCTCTCTCTTACATAAATATTGTATAGTTAATTTAGGTCTTCAAAAAAAGAAAACATTTTATACATCAAATTAAGTCATATAGATTTAATCACATCACTTCCCCTAACATACCTAGAACTATCATTCTATCATAAGAATACAGTCATGGTGAACATGACTTAGACCATATGTAGAATCAATTTATTTTGAGCATAAAATGCATTCATAATATACTTATACATATTCAGATAAAATCCAATCATAAAGTTATGGAGGACTATGTTATGCCTATTTTTCACACCCCCTCAATTTTTCCAAAATCAATACCTTCTACCATAGAGATGACTCTGTCATGAAATTTACAACTATGTTAAGGACTCATTTAATTAATAGTATATTTAAACGCGTGTTTTTAATTATAAATTGATAATGATTAATTTATGAATTCATGTTTATATTTATAACTAGTTTCAAAAATCATAGTGGCTTAATGAATAAAATGTGCATTTATATATCACTTATGATCAGTCATTTTGCTTCTCAAATGGTTTTCAGATTATATCTCAGAATTTTTAGTTTTGAAAACTTGAACATTTATAGAAATTTTTGGAATGGTTTTCATTGGTAATATGACATTGGATTCAAAATAGATCAAAATTATTTTTGAATAAGTTAGAATGATTTTCCCCTCTTAGCTTAATTTTAAAGAATTATGAATATTAAGTTCGATTAGATATAATCATTAAAGTTAAATATAAGCATGATCATTGTTGCAAATTCACTATTTCATATATTACCTTTATGAAATATCCAACTTGAAAGACAATGTCATGATTTAGGTTGGTTTGAATTATTACTATGAATTTTGAATATAGTTATCAAAAGGAGAACTTATTCAAATTTTATTTTGAATATTTCGTAAGTGTTTCATTTTTGAAAAGTTTTAGGATGTACTCAATATATTTTATCTCATGTTACTAACCTAAGACCTTTATCCTAAATCCTTTGTTACAATCTTCAAATCCTAGTAATTACTCAAATCTATATTTTGGAACATAAGTCCTGAAGTATAAAGATGGCATGTTTATTGTGTCTCATTTGGAATAGAAGATTTATATAATGTATATTAGCTTGTTAAACTAAGATTTGTTTCATGGGATTTTTTGATTTCACGAGGTGTTATTTTTAATTTAAGACATTTTTAAACCTTCATCATCACATATATTTTTCAAATACCTAATTTTCTTATCTCAAGGGGGTTGAAATAAATTCAAAGGCTTATTAATAACATGCATAACTTGTTTTGAATTTAAATCCACATGATGTAAGATGCCAATTTTCTAGATGTTAGGTGACTGATGGACATCTTGGCATGGTGAGTTGGCATAAACATTTAATGTGAAAGCATATTCATGAAGTTTCAAGATATGCTAAATATTTGGCAGCAAAGTAGAGTTAATGTAGATCATGTTTGCCTCAAATGATGAAAGTTGGTTATGATTTAGTATGAAGAATTAGTAATGACTAAGTTTGGATATGTTGATAACAAAGATAGTAGGATCACTAAAGTACACTCTAATTTTAATGAGCTAATAAAAAGCAATCATCTAGTCAAGTTAGTTATAATGGAGGGTGGCAGAAATAAGTAGGTCACTTTTCTTAGTTTTTGTTGATTTTGAAAAGCTTCTCATAGAAGTGAAGCCATGGATAGGTGATTTTTGAGTTACGTAGAAGGATTTTTTGAGGACTTCAAGTATAAATATTTCAAATGTGCATTACCAGGTATGATTCCTATAGTTGTCGATAAATTTGGAAAATATTCATGGTGGTTTAGAAAAGAATTCAGTTACATGAAATAAATGATTTTATTAGTTGCATGAAATAAGTGAAATATAGTTTTCATGGATATTCATTGAAGGTTTGAATTACTTTTGAATGGTTGGCTTTGTTTCATGCTGAAATATGAGATCTGGTGTAAGATGATTTTATAAATCTATCTACATGTTAGTGTTTTGAATCTTTTTGTTCATATTTGAATTATATAGTGTTGACTTTTTGTGTAGTATACATAGTCTCAAACATATTTTCATTGATATTTTAATTTATAAATGAGATATATTATGTCGTTATAGTGGGGTTTTTGTTTTGGACCTTTAGTTTTTGAGAATGGCTTGGCATGTTTGATTATATGAATATATGATCAAAATGTTTCCCATGTGAATTAATACTCTAAAGATAAATAGTTACTTAGTTTGAATATATATTCTCATGCATTGATAATGACAAAGACTGGTTCTAATTTTTTATATACTTGGTCTTTTATAGATTTGATTGTATTTGAAATTGGGTGCTTGGCAATTTTAATGTTGTTGGAATCTATAGGTTTTCAGTGCATGATATAAGTGGTTTTGAAATTAAGTTTTATGTCAAAGGTTTTATTGAAGTCATCAAAAGAAAGGGATTATGGTAAATGCCTATCCACTTTTGAATCCTGACAAGGTGGTCACATAATATTATGAAATAAAAATTATCAAGTTGAACCAAAGGAAGTTTTTATGGTCATTTTTCTAGATTGGATGGGTTCTTTGAAATTTTGGAAATAATTTATTTTTGATGATTTTGTGGATATTCATGAGTGATTTGACATGAATATTTCATAGTTTCTAAAATATCTTCAAAAAGGTTTTGTTAAAGTCTTAGTTTTATGGATAAACTCAGTACATCTCTGTGTATAATATTTGAAGACCTACGGTGCATGAAGGATTGAGAAGTGTCAAGGTTTTGATGTAATATGAATTGTTTTTTGGTTTTGGTCATTTATGCATAAGTCATTGATCTTGTATGTTATGATTATCCTAGAAAAATTTCAAGGATTTTGGTTTCATAAGGTTTTGGTTATTTTTGAGAAACCCAAGTTTTGGTTTCTTAGAGGTAGTTTTTGTTTGTTTAGAAGATATAAATTGGTTTCATATAGATGATATTTGAATGGATATAATTACCTATTATGATCAAAGCTATTATGAATTGGTTTTATATAGATGATATAAAGACATGCCAAGAATATATATATATATATATATATATATATATATATATATATATATATATATATATATATATATATATATATATATGGATGCTCTGTGATCAAATGTCTCATCTATCAATTTTAGTCATAAGCATTGACTCTAAAAGAGGATTGAGTAAGATATGAATTTTTTGTTGAATTTACATCTCAAAATTGAAGTCATGGGTTTTATTTTAAAATTAGATATTGAAATTATAGTTCCTTAAAAAATTAGTTGTCTCTTAGTTGATTTGATGAGTATTGGGTTTTTATCAAGATATGTTGAAATAAAATTATGTTTATTTTTTGAGATTTTAATTTATTCAAGTGACATTTGTTGATGGATTAGTGGATTATTTTAAGTAATGTTAGATATTAGGTACATTTAGTTTGGTTTAGATGTGATTATGTATTGAGACTAGTTATGTTTTATTCTGGATAGACATATGATGATTTTTAGTCTTACATTTTGATATATTTCATATTGTTTCAAAATGTCTAGATGGGACTAGCCTAGGTCAACTAGGAGTAATTTGGGGGTAGAATTCTAGTAATGATGTAAATCAACTAAATCCTAATAAAAATATTTATAGGGGTGGTTTTTGTGATAGAAGATTTGGCCTCAGGTTCCATAGAGGTACTAGGATGCTCATTTTAAGTTCTTGTTAGTTGTTAGTCTTAGTCATAAATTAGATTCTAAGGTTATTTAGATTTTAGATTATAGTTTTATTTTGTTTTAGTATTAAACTTGTTACTTGTTTATTTACTAGTTGATTCATAGATAGTTAGATTAATTTGAGTCTAAGTTTAATATTAGATTAGTTTATTTGGTCTTTAATCCTTGGTATTTTTCTTATTTAAGGTTGTTTCTTAGTTTATACTTAGTTGTTTTAAATGGTCTATTATCCATTTCTTAGCTTAGTTGTTTTATGTTTTCTTTTATTTTAGTTAGTTTGTTAGTTGTTGTTTGTTGTATTTCTTATATTTGCTAGTTTATATTGATTCTAATTTTAATATAGTTTTATCTTTTAGATTTTCTTAAATTAATTTTTATTTATATTTGTTAGTTTATATTTATCCTTTATATTTTTAGTTTTTTCTTCTATTTTAGTTCTTTAATTTTCTTCTTAAATTAATACTTTGTTCTATTTCTTAGATTAAATAGTATAATAGATCATTATTTTGATTAGTTATTTTCTCATATTTATATTATAGTTTTAATTTATTGTTCGTTATTAGTCTTAAGCATAGATTAGATTCTAAGCTTATTTATATTCTAGATTGCAATTTTATTTCTATTTTAGTATTAGACTTGACACTTATTTATTTATTAGTTGATTCATAGATAGTTAGATTAATTTGAGTCTAAGTTTAATAATAGATTAGTTTATTTGATCTTTAGTCCTTGGTATTTTTCTTATTTAATGTTGTTTCTTAGTTTAGACTTAGTTGTTTTAAATAGTTTGTTCTCCATTTCTTAGCTTCGTTGATTTATGTTCTCTTTTCTTTTAGTTAGTTTGTTAGCTATTGTTTGTTGTGTTTGTTGTGTTTACTTTGGTTGATATTTTACTTGATTGAATATTCAATTATCTTATCTAAAATATGTTTCTTATATTTATGGTTTGTATTTTTGAGTTTAACTTGGAGAATATTACAACAAGAAGCAAGATATTACTTCTAATATACATATATTTACTGAATCAGATTTTTATTCTTCAAGAGATTATATAATTCATAATTTTTTTTCATATAGAATAGATTATATATCCTTATTTAAACTAATTCATGATTTTATAAATTGAATTTTTTATTGTTATAATGGTATATGTTACATGACTTATTGATTATTTCTCATAACTTATAAAAAAACCGTCACATCTTTAGGATCATAATTGAACCTTTAAACCCTCACAATTAGATTGGTATGATTCCACCTTAACCTTCACAATAGGAAAAAAGGTTGATTTATTGATGGTATAATTTTCATCATAAATAAATTTTACAATTCCACTAGGGATATTCATTCAAAAATCTGATTTGTTTTAAGTTTTGTTTTCTTCTTATTAATGGTACTTGGAGGTCAACAACCTCTTATTATTTAACCTAAAATAAATATTGAGGATGGTCAATTTGATGTTACTTTTAACCTAACACATTATGCATGGTATAATCATCCTAAAGATCTTCATAAAGTCATTTAGGTTATAAATCAAGAAGAAATTATAGAATTTGAGATTGAATGGTACTCTAATCTTACATGTGAGACTCAATGAGATGTTCTAAATTTTAATAGAATAATTAAAGAAGATAGAGAAAGAGTTTTAGCTTGTAATCCTAGGCCTATAACTCATTTTGTTTCTAATTATTTTCCATTTGATGATTTGGTTTTTCTTTCTAAAACTACTATTACAAATCTACAATTAAATCAAGTAGATCAGGTTTAGAATAATCAATCTACTCAGGTAGAAACTATTGAAACTTCCAATGGGAGACTAACAAAAAGTAGAATAGAGGTTAAAAAATATGATTCATGGGTTGTAAAATAATATAAAGCAATATTATCTCACTAATGGTGAAGATGAATAATAAGTTCAGGCAGAATAATAGATAGTTTTAACTCCATGGATTAACATTGGAAACCGTCATGGTAAGTTACCTTCTCTTAAAGGATTGAATATACCAAAGTTTTTTAGTGCTTCTAGAGAATATTGGGAAGATAATTTAGAATAATTTAGATTAGTTTGTGCTACTCTTAAAATACTAAGTGAATTTTTTTTAAGAGTTTTTTCCTTGACACTTGAAGGAAAAGCTTACCAAGCATTTATTAGTCTATCTACCAAGGTTATTGATACATGGAAAGATATTGAAGATTGGCTAGAGTTGTCTTTTAGAAAATCTAAATAAGATTTTGATCTAATCAATGTCCTTATGAAATTTTTCCTTGATCTAGGTGGGACCATTTATCATATTATTGTTAGGTTCACTAAGTTGTGTCAAGTGATCTCACATGATCTTAGACCTTATAAAAAATTATCTAGACTATATCTTTGTAATGCTTTACCTTTAAAATATAAAACGACTCTAGAAGATAGAGATATTACATAATATAATGAAACTATAACATTTTGTATTGAATATGAAAAGAAGATTAAACACATTGAATTTTAAGATAGGTCTTCCACATGCTTAAATTTAGATAATTTAAAATTTCTAAAGGACATACAGAGTAGAGGTGATGAACTGGTTGTTGTTAAAAGATGATTGCATGATAAACCTTGTTCTTTAAATAGAAATATTAAAGAAGATAAAAATGAAGATATTGTTTATTAATATAATGTTTGTTAATTGGATCATAATCTAAATTCATGTGTTGTTCTTAAGTTCAATAAATTTCTTCAAGGAAAAGATCTAATATCTAAAGATATAGTATACAATATAAACACTCTTGATGATCCATCAAAAATGAGAATGCTTATGTTGTGAATACTACAAATAAGGATTATAGTTCTTATCAAAATAATAAAATAATAAATGATAAATCTTATTTTGATGATAAAGAAAAAATAGTTCAGAATAATGCAAATAATTCAAATAATAATACTACATAAAATATTCCTTTCTTAATTGGATATAATAATAGTCTATATCAACAATATAAGTCTAATAATTTTATACAAATTGATGCTAAAAATTATAACATAATTGTTGATTTGTCAATAATTAAAGTTTTATTCTCTTTACTCTATGTAACTAGTCTTCTAAGGCATCTTGATAAGATCAATGAGGTTGATAAGATTCATAAGTTGATGTAGGCTTACAAAAATAAGACAATAATGGACATATTTATGCTCAAAGTTATGATTCACCTATTGATTACATTCCTTATTTTTATGTTATGGTTAAAATTGCTAATAAAATAATTCATAATTGTATCTTAGATATAGCTAATTCAAATAATATTATGCCTAAATACATTCTATATCAATTAGGTATATCTTATGAAATGAATAATAGGAAACTTATTAGTTTTGATTATATATAAACCAAAATTTGTGATAAGTTTCATGACATAGTTATTAAAATTGCACAAGATGAAATAATTAGATGCATGACTAATGTTCAAATGTTATATATTCCTAGTAATTACATAATGTTATTAAGAAGATATTGGTCTAAGGCAACTGGTGCTTTCACTGAAAAAGACATTACATGGTTTCCTATTAACAATAAAATTGCTTTTAGAAAAAGAGAATATTGGTTCAGTTTACCTATTGAGTCACCTTTTTATTCAAATATTTCTTATGTTGAAAGTCGAATTGGGATATATGAATTACTAAATTTAGATGTACTAGAAAATCAGCATGAAGAATTATTTGAAAATAACCTT
Source organism: Torreya grandis (assembly GCA_037957365.1). Taxonomy (NCBI): domain Eukaryota; kingdom Viridiplantae; phylum Streptophyta; class Pinopsida; order Cupressales; family Taxaceae; genus Torreya; species Torreya grandis. The sequence goes on from JARHVA010005991.1 coordinate 1,029,526, forward strand.
TTATGGTCACTTTAATTTGATGGAGTTTGTTTTCAACAAGGTAATGGTGCTAGGATTTTCCTAATTTATCTCTTATAGGTAAATTTTTTTATTATGCCTTAAAATTGTCCTTTAAAAAGACTAATAATATAGCAAAATTTGAAGCATTATGTTTAGGATTAAAAAAATCCATAGAACTTAACATTAAGCATTTATATGTCTTTATGAATTTCAAATTAGTTTTTAGACAATTTTGTAAGATTTATAAGACTAATCAAACTCATCTACACCATTACACGTATAATATTTGATCATTACTTAAAACTTTTGAATCTTTTAACATCACACATATTCTTAAAGAATATAATGTTAGATCTAATAAACTTATTGTTTTTACAGCTAATACAACTTTGAGTGAGACTGAACCTACTACAAACTTCTCTTATGCTGAAATTTTTGGCTTAATTTTTTTGATTTAAATGATAGTTTTCCTATGTTTAGTTGTCATGAACATATAGATTTTTTTATTAAAGGAAATTATTTTGATCATGATGATTATGTGTTAAATTATGTACATTATTTATAATTAAGTACTAACAACTTGCCTACTAGTTTGGTGAGTTTAGAATCTATGTTCATGCTCAATGATCAGTCTAAAATCTCAAGAATGGAAGATCCATCAAGGAGAATCATAGGTGAGACTATTATATCAATTTAGGCACTAAAAAAGATCTAAAATATGTCTATTTAAGAATTCAGGATACTATAAATGAGAAGATTAAATTCATTAAATTGTTTAAAGAATTTATTGATGTTTTTTCCTAGTCATATAAAGATCTTAAAGGTTATAATACCAAAATTAGTAGACATGACATACCTATTAATATTGGTATCAAATCTATTAGTCAAAAATATGAAAAATCAACCATTTATTAGAAGACACCATTAATAAAGAGTTGGATAAGATGATTGATGTTGGTGTCATTTGCCTTGTAACATATTTAGAATGGGTAGTTAATCTAATTTCGATTAGGAATAAAAATAGTGACACTAGGCTATGTATTGATTTTAGAGATCTAAATAAATCTAGTGTTAAGGATAATTTTCCTCTACCAAGCATAGCTCAGATTTTATAGCAAGTTATAAGATCATAAATGATGTCTTTATTGGATGGGTTTTCTAGTTGTAATCTAATTTTTATAAATCTTGAAGATAGACATAAAACTAATTTTATTACTCATAGAGGTACTTTTGATTACAATAGAATGCCTTGTAGATTGATGAATGTAGGAGATACTTTTTAGAGAGCTATGAATATTACTTTTGACAATTTGAATGGCAGTGTTATTCAAGTTTATTTAGATAATCTCATAGTTCATTCTAAAAAGAAAAAAAAAAAACCATTTAGACCATCTTCATGAAGTTTTCTCAAGATGTAAAAAAATTGGCATTTCTTTGAATCTAAAGAAATTTGTTTTTGGTGTTACCGAAGGTAAGTTGTTAGGACACATAATCTCAAAATATGGTATTTCTATTGATCCTAAATGTGTTAAAGCAATTAAATAATTACCTCCTTCGAAGGATCAATCTAGTTTGAGGTCTTTCTTTGGTAAGCTAAACTTTGTTACTAAATTTATTTCAGATTTTGTTGACAAATCTAATCCATTTCAAATGTTGCTTAAGAAAGATAAGATATATAATTGGGATGAGAGTGTTGCATTAGCTTTTAATTATGTTAAAAATGCCATTGCAAGTGTTCCTATTCTTTTTAAACCTGATTTGAAGAAAACATTCATTCTTTATGTTAATACTATATAAAAAGCTATTGGAGTTGTAATAACTCAATAATTTGATAATAATGAAGAAAAATCAATCGGTTACACAAGCTAGATTTTAAAGGATGTAGAAACTAGGTATCCCCTTATTGAGAAATTCATTTTCTCATTCATTTTCTCTTTTATTATGTTTCATTATTTGTTAATGGGAAACACATTTTTTGTGTGATCTAATGTGCCTATTTTCTCTTATTTTTTAAATCAACCAAGTATTTAGGGAAGTCTTGATAAGTAGATTTTAGGCATTCAAGAATTTGATATTGAATTCAAAACTTCCAAAATAATTGAAGGTAATAAATTGGCAAAACATTTAACTAAACATGTTACCTCAGATATTAATATTTTACTCTTATCAGTTGATGAAAACTTAAATGGAAAGACACATTTAAAGACCATGAATATTGTTGATTTTTCTAAAAAAATTAAGTTTGATCTTGAATTGAATGAATGGGACTGCTTGCTAGCTGAAGATGATTGGTACTATGATTTAGTTTATTATTTTTAAAATCAAGCCTATCTTAATAAATTATATAAAAATCAAATATGTTCCTTAAGATTAAAATATTTAAATTTTTGTTTTTTAAATTTTTATTTTATTTTATCATAATAGATATGGAGTTTTGTTGAGATATCTTACACATAATCAGACACAAAAAGTTCTTACAGGCTATCATGAAGGAAATTGTGGTGGACATTATGCTATGAAAATAACCACTTATAATATTTTAAGAGAAATTTATTATTTACCTACTCTATTTTAGGATGATTATAAATTAGTTCATTATTGCATGTCTTTTCAATTGTTTGTTTGAAGAGATAAATTACCTACAATGCCTTTGAACCCTGTTATTCCTAAAAAGTCTTTTATAAAATAGGGGATTGAATTTATTTTGGATATTGACCCACCTTCATCTATAGGTCATAGATATATTTTAATAAACACATATTATTTCACTAAGTGGGCTAAAGCCAAGGCACTTAAGAGTTCAGTAATAGGTGAAATGATCTTTTTCTTAGAAAATTAGATTGTTTTTAAATTTGGAGTCCCTTACAAAATTACTTCAAATAATGGACTTCAATCTAATTCTAATGAATTTATATAATTTTTTGGAAAATACTCAATCATATCTAGTCATTCATCTAAGTATAATCCTCAAGGTAATGGACAAGCTGAATCCACAAATAAAAATCTGATTTCAATTATGAAAAAACTAGTTTGTGATAATAAAAGAAATTGACATCTCAAAAATTTTGAAGCTTTATGGGCTAATAAGACTATTGTTAAGGTAGTAACTAATTATTTACCTTTTCTGTTAGCATATGTATTTGAGGCTACCTTACCAATATAACTTTAGATTTCTTCAGATAGGGTTTCTTTATAATAAGTAGCTGAAGATACAAATTTAATTAAACAAAGATTACATGATTTAGTACCTCTTAATGAATCTAAAGTGATAGAATTGTATAAATTTTAAAGAACTAAGTAAAAATTAAAAAAGTTTTTTGTAAAAAGGTTTCTAACAAAAAGTTTAATGTTGAATATTTAGTCTTATTTTGAGATAAAGCCCACAAGGATCCTAGAAAACATCACAAGTTTGATTCATTATGGCTTGGGACTTACAGAATTACCATAGTTCTTAGAAATAATGTTTTTTATTTAAAAGATATTCAAATAAATTGGCTGTGTTACTTAGTTAATGACCATCATTTGAAACTGTTTCATGATTAGTTACTTTTTAGTTTGTTCATTGCTTTATATTTTACTTTCTTTTAGGTTTGCTTTTTTTTTTAATTTCTTTTTGCTTTGTTATTCCTTTCTTTGTTTTTTTTTGTTTCCTATTTCTATTTTATCTTGCTACTTTACTTTTGAAAATATCATTGAAGGTTACAAATGGATAAATGTCATAGTGTGAAGGAAGAGTACAAAGAAGATGCAAATTTTTTGTAAGTATCAATTATTTTCAGAAGTTACTCTTACAAATTCAATTTTTGTAATAAATGAATAATATATGTTTAGTTATATTTGTTTTTTAAAATATTACTTCTTTTTTAGATTTTGTACTTAAGGCATTTATACTAGATTCTACATCTAGCCAGAACTTCCATGTTATATCATTCCCTTTCTTCATGCCACACTAGCCAAACAATTCATACCTTTCTAAAATTCATTATTAAAGGTGTTCATGCTTAGCTACTTGAGAAATGAGTTTCTTGGATCACACTCTGAAGATTATGTCTTTATCAATAGGTAATTTATTGTTACTCAATTTCATTACACAAAAATGACTAGCAAGGTCATTAGTGTTATGCCTATTTTTTACATCCCCTCAATTTTTCCAAAATTAATACCTTCTTCCATAGAGATGACTCTGTCATGAAATTTAAAATTATGTCAAGGACCTAGTCAATTAATAGTATATTTAAATGCATGTTTTTTTATTATAAATTGATAATGATTAATTGATGAATTCATGTTTATATTTTTGAGAGGTTTTGAAAAGCATAGTGGATTAATGAATAAAATGTGCATTTATATATCACTTATGATTAGTCATTTTTCTTATTAGATGGTTTTTAGATTATATCTCAACATTTTTAGTTTTGAAAACTTGAATAGTTATAGCAATTTTTGGCATGTTTTTCATTGGTAATATGAGGTTGGATTTGGAATAGATCAAAATGACTTTTGTTTTAGTTAGAATGATTTTCTCCTCTTAGCTTATTTTCAAATAATTATGAATATTCAGTTGGATTGGATATAATAATTATAGTTAAATATCAGCATGATCACTATTACAAATTCATTGTTCCATAGATTACCTTCATGAAATATCCAATTTAAAAGACAATGGCATGGTTTATGTTGCTTTGAATTCTTACTATGAGTTTTGAATATAGTTATCAAAAGGAGAACTTATTCAAAATTTCTTTTGAATATGTCATAAGTGTTTCATTATTGAAAAGGTTCAGGATGTTTTGAAGAGATTTTATCTCATGGTCCTAACCTAAGAACTTTATCCTAAGTCCTTTGTTACAATCCTAAAATCTTTGCAATTACTCAAATCTATATTTTGGAACATAAGTCTCAAAGCATAAGGATGTAATGTTTATTGTGTCCTATTTGGTATAGAAGATTTATACAATGTAAATTAACTTGTTGACCTAAGATTTGTTTCATGGGATGTTTTCAATGGAACAATGTGTTATTTTGAAGATAATACATTTCTAAACATTTATCATCACATATATTTTCAAATACCTAATTTGTTTATCTCAAGGGGGTTGAAATAAATTGTAATGCTTATCAATAATGAGCATGAATTATTTTGAATTTGAAATTGCATGATGTAAGATGCCAAGTTTGTAGATGTTAGGTTACTAATGGATGTCATGGCATGGTGAGTTGGCATAAAAATTTAATGTGAAAGCATATTCATGAAGTTTTGAGATATGCCAAAGATTTGGTAGCAAGGCAGAGTTAATGTAGACCATATCTACCTCAAATGATGGAAGTTGGTTATGATTTAGTATGATTAATTATTAATGACTAAGTTTTTTTGTGTTGATATAAAATATAGTAGAATCACCAAAGTAAACTCTTGTTTTGACAAGCCAATAGGAAGCAAGAATCTAGTCAAATTGGTTATGGTGGAGGGTGGTAAGGTCACTTTTATTGGTTTTTGTTCATTTTGAAAAGCTTCTCATAGAAGTGGAGCTCTATTTAGGTGATTTTAAAGTTATAGAGAAGGATTTGTTGAGGACTTCAGATAAATTTATTTCAAAGGTGCATTACTAGGTATGATTCCTATAGTTTTGGATAACTTTGTAAAATATTCATGGTAGTTTAGAAAAGATTGTAGTTACATGAAAGAAATTATTTTATTAGTTGCATGAAAGAAGTGAGTTCTAGTTTTCATGGACATTCATTGAAGGTTTGAATTAATTTTGAAAGGTTCACTTTGTTTCATGGTGAAAGATAAGCTCTGGTATAAGATGATTTTATAAAAATATCTAGATGTTAGTGTTTTGAAGGTTTCTATTGATATTCAAATTATATAGTGTTGAATATTTATGCAGTATACATAATCTCAAACACATTTTCATTGAGATTTTATTTTATAAATGAGATACAATATGTTGTTATAGTGTTAGTTTTGTTTCATACCTTGAGTTTTTTGAGAATGGCTTGGCATATTTGATTATATGAATATATGATCAAAAGGTTTACTCTGTGTGTTAATACTCTAAAGATGAATAGTTACTCATTTTGAATATATTTTCTCATGCATTGATAATGACAAAGACTAGTTCTCATTTTATATATACTTGGTCTTTTATATAATTGATTGTATTTGAAATTGGGTGTTCGGCAATTTTAAAGTTATTTAAATCTGTGGGTTTTTAGTGCATATAAATGGTTATAAAATTAAGTTTTATGTCAAAGGTTTTATTAAAGTCATTAAAAGAAAGGGATTATGGTGCATGCATATCCAGTTTTAAATCTTGACAAGGTGGTCACATAATATTATGAAATTAATATTATCAAGTTGAAACAAAGCAAGTTTTTTTGGTCATTTTCTAGATTTGTTGGGTTCTTTGAAATTTTGGAAATAATTTTTGCTTGATTATTTTGTGGATATTCATGCATGATTTGACATGAATATTTCATATTTTCTAAAATAGCTTCAAAAGGGTTATGTTGGAGCTTAAATTTTATGGATAAACTCTATACATCTTTGTGTATAATATCTAAATAACTACGGTGAATGCATATTATGAAGGATTGAGAAGTGTTAAGGTTTTGTTGTAACACAAATTGATTTTTGGTTTTGGTCATTTATGCATATGTAATTGATCTTTTATGTTGTGATTATCCTATAAATTTTTTTTAAAAATTGGGTTTATGATGTTTTGGTTATTTTCAAGAAACCTAAGTTTTGATTTCTTTAGATGTAGTTTCTATTTTTTAGGAAGACATAAATTGGTTTTATATAGATGATATTTGAATGGATATAGTTGGATATTATGCAAAAGATATTCTAGGAAACTATCATATATATATATATATATATATATATATATATATATATATATATATATATATATATATATATATTCAAATTGATTTTTGGTTTTGGTCATTTATGCATATGTAATCGATCTTTTATGTTGTGATTATCCTATAAAAAATTTTAAAAAATTGGGTTTATGAGGTTTTGGTTATTTTCAAGAAACCTAAATTTTGGTTTCTTTAGATGTAGTTTCTATTTTTAGGAAGACATAAATTGGTTTTATATAGATGATATTTGAATGGATATAGTTGGATATTATGCAAAAGATATCCTAGGAAACTATCATATATATATATATATATATATATATATATATATATATATATATATATATATATATATATATATATATATATATATATATATATTCAAATTGATTTTTGGTTTTGGTCATTTATGCATATGTAATCGATCTTTTATGTTGTGATTATCCTATAAATTTTTTAAAAAAATTGGGTTTATGAGGTTTTGGTTATTTTCAAGAAACCTAAATTTTGGTTTCTTTAGATGTAGTTTCTATTTTTAGGAAGACATAATTTGGTTTTATATAGATGATATTTGAATGGATATAGTTGGATATTATGCAAAAGATATTATAGGAAACTATCATATATGTGTGTGTGTGTGTGTGTGTGTGTGTGTGTGTGTGTGTGTGTGTGTGTGTGTGTGTGTGTGTGTGTGTGTGTGTGTGTGTGTGTGTGTGTGTGTGTGTGTGTGTGTGTGTGTGTGTGTGTGTGTGTGTGGTCTATGATCATAAGTCTCATCTGTTAGTTTTAGTCGTGTGTCAGATTTTGTTGAATTTACATCTTAGAATTGAAGTCATGGGTTTCATTTTAAAATTGGATATTGAAATTATAGTTCCTTAAAAATTTAGTTGTCTCTCAGTTTATTTGATGAGGATTGAGGTTTAGCAAGATATATCAATATATTTTGAAATAAAATTATAGTTATTTTTTGAGATTTTTGTTGATTCAAGTTATATTTATTAATAGATCAGTGGAGTATTTTAATTAATTTTAAATACTTAGTACATTCAATTTGGTTGAGATATGATTGTGTATTAAGATCATTTCTATTTTTTTTAATAGGCATAAGATGATTTTCAATCTTAAGTTTTGATATATTTTAGATTGTTTCAAAATGTCTAGATGGGACCAGCCTGGGTTAGTGTATACACCCTAAATTGGTCAAGAAACCACACGTACCATGTCTTTTCATAGTCCTCTTCATAAGAGACTGATTGGAGAATATGATCCTTGTTCACACTAGACATGCCTGTATTTTTCTTGTCTTGGTCTTATTTCTTGCTTTTGTCATCTTTTTGATCATTAACAGTCATCTTATACCTTCTAACTAGTGATTCAACCTTAGCTAGATAGTATTCCCTATACCAATCCTATTCCCTAGGTCTTGAGCCTATAAGACAAGAGTGCCAAAATTGGACAACAACACTAGACATAGAAGTGTCCCATTTTTTATGCTCCTATCCATTTGAATTTTGAGCCCCAATGATCATTTGTCTTTGCTTAGCAGGTCCCTAACCCTTCATAGCCCCTTATGTTTGTTTTACCTTTTTGATGTTGGTTAATGTGAGTAAATCTCCAAAATTCAAAATAAAGAGTCTTATATATAATGAACTTCATAAGTCATTTTATATCTAGTACTTACTACTTTAGCACACTAAGGAATTAAAAATTAGTCAATAATATAGCTCAATATTATGCATCACACATATATTTGCATACTTGATCAAGGAAGGGCCTAAGCAAAATTTCATTATTGCATCTACCATGCACATTAATTATGTACATTCCCTAAGGGATAACTATATTTTACCTAAGACTTTAGCTTGAGGGTTAATATAGGTAGTAATTAGGATAACAAAGGTTCCAAATTATGTGATCATACTTCCCCTAACCTAGGTTTTTTCCTTTTGATTTTGATATGTTTTTTATTTTGTGTGTAGATAAACCTAGGGTTTTGATAAGATAATAGGTTATATATTAGCACCTACAAGTGATCATAGAGAAATAAAGATACCACAGGATCTAGAAACCATACTGCACCAAAATACACAACCAATAATTGATTTGGATAATAGCATAAGAACTAGAGTACAATGTTGAACACCAAAGTGTCCACTTTTTAGTGCTCCTATCCTTTCACTGAATGAAATCTAGATTTAGGGTTTTTGACATCTTCCAAGTATTACATAATATTTTTTAGCCTCTCTATCAATTGTTTCAATATATTTTTCTAGATAAGTCATTTCCTTTCCTCGTGTAATTTATTTGATCAAAGTGATATAAATCTATGTTTTAATACATTTGATAATATTTTACTCCTTAATCTATCCCCTTTATTATTTAGGAACTAAACCCTAGTTTACCAAAAATAATAAAATGGTCAGCTAGGATTAATGATGATAGGTGTTAGGGGAAGAATTTTGGTAATGATGTAAATTAGACAAATCCTAATAGAAACTTTCCTATGGGTGGGTTTCCATGCCAAAAGATTTTGCCCTAGGGTTCCATAGAGGTACTAAGATGTCCATACATTTTGATACCTCAGATCCTATATTATGGAATGTCCTTAACCACCTACCTTTAAATGAAAAAAAATCATAGAGGAAATAGAGTTTTTTATGATCATAGGTTAGGATCTAGAAAACATATCACACTAGAATCTACAACCAAAAATTGATTTAGACAATAATGCCAAAACTGGACTAAAACGTCAAACACTAATGTGTCTTATTTTTTGTGCTCTTGTCCTTTCACCAAATGAAATCTAGATTCAAGTTTTTGAAATCTTCCCAATCTTTCATAATAGTTTTTATCCACTCTATCAGTCATCTTAGCATATTTTCTAGATAAGTCATTTTCTTTCCCTATGTAATTGATTTGATCAAATTAAATATAAATATGTGTTTTTATACATTTGATTATATGTTACCCCTTAATCCATCCCATTTATTGTTTAGAAAACTAAACCCTATTTTTCCAAAACTAATAAAATATTTGGTGATCCTGACTTACTTCGAATAAATCTCAAACCCTAGGATTTTTCCTTCACATTTTTGTGCAAATATTCAATTTCAAAATTCTATTTTTTGTATAAATTTTTATACATTTTTTTTATTAAAATTTATCTTAGAAT
>JARHVA010005992.1:0-215000 GCA_037957365.1 Torreya grandis
AATTTTATTAATTTTATATCATAAATTTATTTACTTATCATTGGATACATATATTCATATTTAGTAGGATCTTTTGATGATAGGAAGTCAACTTCAAGTTATTGCTTCACATTACAATGTGGGTTGGTTTCTTGGTATTCAAAAAAAATAGGTTGTATTTGAACTATAATATAATTAATATTAATTTAAATACATTAAATAATATATTATATAAGTGATATAATTTATATTTATTAATAATATCCATGGAAGACCCAAGGAGATGATAGGAATCTCACCTCTTTGCATCAAAAGAGGGAATGTTGAGTATGATGTCAATATGGGCACTTGAGTTTTATTTTATATATATATATATATATATATATATATATATATATATATATATATATATATATATATATATATATATATATATATATATATATATGTATATATATGTATATGTATATGTATATGTGTATATGTATATGTATATGTGTGTGTGTGTGTGTGTGTGTGTGTGTGTGTGTGTGTGTGTGTGTGTGTGTGTGTGTGTGTGTGTGTGTGTGTGTGTGTGTGTGTGTAAGTGTTTTTAAATGTTATTTAATTTATTTTTAACCTTAATTAATTTTTTTTCACTTTGGGACACTTTTTAATTGTTAGTTTACTGTAGTTCACTTTGGTGTACTCTAATTCAATATTTGAGTACTTAGTTGAGTCTAAATTATTTTCAAATATTTTAAAAATATTAATAATGTGGTTTATTTATTATATTAATTAAATTAAATTTATTTTGAGTTAATTTTCTTTAATTAGCTTAGTTAGTTGACTAGGATGACTTTCTAGATGTTTGACTTTACTATTAAAGAAGGCTTCTTGCATGATGTCCAAATATTTATGGTGAGTTAAATTAAGTTAATTTACTATATTTTTATTTTTATTTAAGTTAACTTATTTTTATATAACTTATTTAATATATTTTTGAATTTTAGACTTAACTTACAATGCAAGTTATCTTGTAATAAGTTTATTTTAGCTTTCTTTATTAATAAGAATTGCACACAAAGTTGTGGATAGATAATTATTTAGAATTAAGGAGATTAATGTATGTTTTATACATATTTTTATTGTAGTTATACATTATTTTATACATATAAACACATATTTTCAAGTTTGAAGCTATTTATTACACTTTTTGATAAATAATTTCACTCACAACAGAGATAGTTTGATAGCTAGTTATTATGGGACTATTTTGTTGATAAATAGCTTAACTATTACAATGAAAAAATATTATTTGAAATAATTAAATAATTAAAAAAATTAAAATGAGAATCAATTTTTGAATATTGAAAACTCAATTTTACAATCCAAAAAATGGTTTTGATCAACAGAGATAGGTGCAAGTGTTCAATTATTTTTAGTGTAATTTGATGTCATCTACCAAGATTAAACCTAGTGACTAGAATGAAACCTTATCCTTTTATGAATTATTATTGTGATGACCAAAATATCACTATATATATATTAGATATTTAATGTAATTTTATGATTGACATTTTTTTTTGAGTTTTCTTTGGTACTACTTCTAAATCCACTTTTATTTATTTTCAGCATTTGAAAACACATAGGTAAGATAGAGTCTAGGTATTTCTCTATACACTTCATTTCTCAAATTACAATCATATTAAACTCTAATTTTTACACATTTTAGATATGTGTTTTATTATAAAGTTTTTCATTAAGTTCTGTCATGTCCCCTTTTTAGAGGACATTGACAGACTTCATGATTAGCCTATTATGCGACCTTCATAGGCTAATAGGATGGATAGAGGGTCATAATGGAGATTGGCTTAACTTCAATTCACAGAATGGTTTCAGGGGGCATTCATTCAGGGTCTTTTAGACATGTTTGTTTGATGCTCCTATTATTTAGGGATATTTGACATGCAGTAGAGCACCCTTATTTTGGTATGGTCATGTGCAGAATCACTCCCTGATTCACCAGCTTCGATCGGTTCGAGGATTCGACGTATATTGAGGGAGATATTAATATTTGATTGATTTAATCAAATATTAATTATTTTGTCTAATTTTAAAGTAGAAACCCTAATTAGGGCAAGCATATCTTTTGAGGGTATAAGGGTTTCACATGGAGGCCATTATGGATTATGTATGAATTGATTATTGAATTGAAGACAAATTTTGCTAAGGGTTTTCCCTGAGAAGACTGAGCCAAGGCTCCAAGATTCCATTTGCAGTGGAGAACGTTAACTCTTCATTGTGTGCGATTCAGAGGTTGTGAAATATCAGCTGATCTATTGCCAAATTGAGAGATAGCTTCGTCCAGAAGTTATCATAGAGGTTTCAGGTTTGAGAGATAGCTTCACCCAAAAGCTATCATAGTATTACAGGTATTTGAGAGATAAATTCACACAGAAGTTTATCACAGAGCTTTCCAGGTATTTCTTGATTTAGTTTATGTTTTGTTTCAATAAATTATATAGAGAGAGATCTGTTGTATTAGATACCACAGATTTCTAGATCAGGGATCAAACAGATAGGTTGTGCTAAATTGGCAGCCGTACGAAGTCCATACAGATCCATGCAGATACCGACATCGGTAGACAGAGATCCCCAGTGACCGACATCGGCCTTCTGAGGACCGATGTCGGTAGATAAGGACCTACAGAGACTGATGACGATAGTATATCGACTGACGCCGCCAACTGTGTGTTCGACACAACAGGCTGAGACTTCCAAATTCATATTTGTTTCCAGATTTGCATAAGATCAGGGTTTTAAAATAGTATTGTAATATTATTTGAGGTGCATGATAGAGATCTATTGTAATAGTCTGAGTAAATAAATAAGAAATTATATTGTGGTAATTTGTTTATTTGAATTGATGTTCTGCAAGTTTGTATCCAGATCAGAGCTTTTATTGTAGAAAAAGGAGCCCCTAAGTAAGGGACATTACAGTGGTATCAGAGCCAATGTATTGCCATCCTATTGGGTAGTCTGGGTAGATTGAATCAGCAAAGTATCATGATGACTTTATATACTTAGAAACAGTGGGACAATGATATGAATAAGCTGGAACACAGTTTGAAGTAGTTGGATGAAACCCAGAGGAGGATGAAAGAAATTCTTTCATACCCTACATTCAAAGACAAATCCACATGGTATATGATAGTGAATGAGGAGTGGGAGTTAGTACCACCTCGAGTTCGGGAGTTGTTGCCTTTTGATCACTTTGTTAAGCTGAGGAGAGAGCACTACAGGTCACTTAGACGGGGCAACAACATGTCCCCTGAATATTATGAGATAGGAGATAGTGAAGATGAGGATGAGTACGATGTTTGCACTCAGAGTGTAGAGGTGTGATCAGATGTTAGTGCACTGAGGGTTGATGATCTCTCAGCTATGGTAGAGATTGTAGAAGAGTCCTAGGATCCGATTATTGCAGATGACACCCAGGAGAATGCAGTGGACAGTTTTGAGGACTTAGTTTCATCGGTAGTTTCTTTCGGTATGGAAGAGTTAGACAGTGATGCTATAGTTGTTGATACTCCGTATGTTGATATGAGCTTTGGAGTTGATTCATAGAGTATGGATGGTATTATTACAGTGGTCAGTGATTCTGAGTCTATTCTTTTGGACCATGCATTAGAGGAGGAGTGTGGGAGACAATCTAGCTAGTGCCATCAGGTGTCTAATCAGCTGAGAGTTAGTGAGCGAGACATTACCACCACTTGTAAGCATTTTGATGCTGCTCGATAGTTGTTATCATTTTATGGATGGGGTTCTCCTACTAGCATTGAGTAGGGAGGTAGTTATTTGTCCTTGACAGAGATCCACTCTTTATGGGAGGCTATCCAGATTTTGAGATAGGATTATATGCAGTTGGTAGCTGACAGAGATTATCTTATGGAGTGGGGCAGTATAGCATATGATGCATTATTGGTCGAGGAAGATAAGGTGAGTGAGCTTACTCAGTAGCTCAAGGTGACTTCTAAGATTCTTGAGAATACGAAGTTGGCTTTCAAGGAGTCACAATTTCATTTGGCTGAGGTGACTGCAGAGTTGGAGCATTTGCGGTCTTCACCAGTGCCAAGCCTAGTCCATTTATATATTGAGATGGTTGGTGGTGAGTACATTCCTATAGGGGTCGCAGAGGAACATGTTATTGACGCTGACACACATGTTCAAGATTTGGGAGTACCTGATTCTAATGAGTTGGAGATACCAGTGGAGTTGAGTCTCTAGATTGATTCTTCTCATGCATATGACAGTGTGGTATTGTTCGTTGTGCCACCTTTACAGAGGGATCAGTTATGGGATGGATTGGCACCATCTTTTGTAGATGGAATTGGCAGTTGGAGTTGTCCATTCTACTTGGGTTATCATACTTTGAGAGTTTGCTTCTCATGCGTTCTTGACTATGGTATTTGTGATCTTAGAGATTGGTTGAGTTGCATCCATCAGTTTGATTTTGGATTCCTCTTTGTTCTACTAATAATGATATTTTAGGTGTTTGCATTGATTTTCATCAGTGTAGATCATGACTACATTTGGGATCCAGGAGGGATCGAGTGGTTCATTGTTCTGAGATTACTTGGGGACAAGCAATTTCAGGAGGGGTGGATTGTCATGTCCCCCTTTTTAGAGGACATTGACAGACTTCATGATTAGCCTATTATGTGACCTTCATAAGCTAATAGGATGGATAGAGGGTCATAATGGAGATTGGCTTAACTTTAATTCACATAATGGTTTTAGGGGGCATTCATTCGGGGTCTTTCAGACATGTTTGCTTGATGCTCCTATTATTTAGGGATATTTGACATGCAGCAGAGCACCCTTATTTTGGTATGGTCATGTGTAGAATCACTCCCTGATTCACCAGCTTTGATCGGTTCAAAGATCCGACGTATATTGAGGGAGATATTAATATTTGATTGATTTAATCAAATATTAATTATTTGGTCTAATTTTAAAGTAGAAACCCTAATGCTAATTTAAGAAACCCTAATTAGGGCAAGCATATCTTTTGAGGGTATAAGGGTTTCACATGGAGGCCATTATGGATTATGTATGAATTGATTATTGAATTGAAGATAGATTTTTCTAAGGGTTTTCCCTGAGAAGACTGAGCCAAGGCTCTAGGATTCCATTTGCAGTGGAGAACGTCAACTCTTCATTGTGTGTGATTCAGAGGCTATGAAATATCAGCTGATCTATTGCCAAATTGAGAGATAGCTTCATCTAAAAGTTATCACAGAGGTTTCAGGTTTGAGAGATAGCTTCACCCAGAAGTTATCATAGTATTACAGGTATTTGAGAGATAACTTCACATAGAAGTTTATCACAGAGCTTTCCAGGTATTTCTTGATTTAGTTTATGTTTTGTTTCAATAAATTATACAGAAAGAGATCTGCTGTATTAGATACCACATATTTCTAGATCAGGGATCAAACAGATAGGTTGTGCTAAATTGGTGGCCGTACGAAGTCTGTATAGGTCCGCACATATCCACACAGATACCGACATCAGCAGATAGAGATCCCCAGTGACTGACATCGGCCGTTTGAGGACCGACGTCGGCAGATAAGGACCTACAGAGACCGACGACGGTAGTATATCGACCGACGCCGGTGACTGTGTGTTTGACACAGCAGGCTGAGACTTCTAGATTCATATTTGTTTCCAAATTTACATAAGATCATGGTTTTAAAATAGTATTGTAATATTCTTTGAGGTGCATGACAGAGGTCTATTGTAATAGTCTGAGCAAATAAATAAGAAATTATATTGTGGTAATTTGTTTATTTGAATTGATGTTATGCAAGTTTGTATCCATATCAGAGCTTTTATTGTAGAAAAAGGAGCCCCTAAGTAAGGGACATTACAAGTTCATATTTGAATTGTACATTAGTTATTGAGGATTAGTGTAGTATCCTTGACCTAAAAAACTATTCATCAAAGCAATGTGGAGAAAAAGAAAAATGGTTTTGAAATTTCCAAATTACACTAGTTTTAATCACTGAGATCCACACATGTAGCTATATAATTTTTATACTTTGAGTTATGTGCTTACCAACACACTCCTTAAAGCAGGGGAAAATGCAGGTAAATAAAAAATAACACAAAGGTATTTATAAGTATAAATTCATATGATTTTATCATATTTGTATATTTATTGATTATTGGTCAAAATTATGCATTATTGACATGTTTGTAAAATTTATATGTTTATCTAAATTTATTTTCCTTCTTGACCTCCCAAAATTTCTCTCTTCATTCTTATTGGGATTCATACCATTAGGGCCTTGACACTTCAAGCACACCATCATAAGCAACCCAGTTGCTTTTGATCCTATTTCTTATTATTCATAAAGTAAGGGTGTGCACTCTTCCACTCCATTATATTTTTTTATGATTATAGACATTATATGTCAATTCACACCCAAATAAGGTCCTAATTTGAATTAAATTTTATATATACACACACACTATATTTAATTTTACACTAAGAATTCAAAAGAGGTTACATTCACATAGATAAATATTAAAGCACAAAAGAGTGATCAAGTAATAATTAGAGCAATTATCATTATTTGAAGCAAGCATTTAATTTTGTATCAATTTGGTAAACAATTAAGGTTATATATATGTTATATAATTCAATTACTTAAGGTTATTTCCTTTTTATAATTTTCTATTTTTTGATATTATGATTCCAACATTTAGAGCCCTGAGAAATAGATATATAATTAGATCAAACTAAACAATAACCTATTAGGTTATGGAGCTAAAAGCTTCACTGATGCAGACATGGAGGAGGTTGTAAAAGAGTGTTTGCTGAGTGTTGCAGTCACTGGCGTTAGTTAGGACAACCAACGTCGGTAGGGTACAGATAAAAGGCAATCGACGTCGGTCATGGATCGGCCAGCATCGACACCCCCAGGCAGATAGGGACTGACGTCGGTCACCTATGGTTCAAGCTACGAGTATATTACGGGCAGTTGGTTGATGAACCAAGTGTTTGCATGTTTAGAGTTAATTTTAGACTAAGAGCTATGGATCTAATTAATGTATTAGATGTCTAATTATTATTTGGATGAGATCTATATAATAGACTCATGGTTATATTGTAAAAGTGTGCTAGAAAGCCATTGAGCTTTTAGAGAGAGCTAGTGTAGCTCCTCCTAGTTCCAAAGGGGTGCTGAGAGTGTATGATCAGGGAGAGTTGCAAGGTCTGCAAGGTCTAGGAGCTGATCCACCGGGGTATTGGTTAAAGAATCATAAGGACTTGGTGAGGCAAGGACAAGGGTTCTTCAGGGGTGTAGAGATATCTACATGGTGAGTAAGGTCTAGTGATATGCAGGTAGTAGCAGAGAGCAGGAGATCTACTTGGAGTACGGTTGTGTACTTGGTGAACTGGCAGTGTGTTACTGACTAGTTGGGGAGGTGAACATCAATTCTGTATTGGAGTTGATTATTGTGATTGAGAGAGAGAGGGAAGAAGGTCTTGAGGTGTGGTGAACCTTTGAGGTGGAGGAAGAAGTGGCATCTTCCTTATTGTATATTCTTCTGAGTGATTATTAATACAATTGTGTATTGTCCTCTCAGTTCTTGTGTTGTTTCATATTTCTAGTTACTTATTGATTTTGGTTAAATTCCGTGTTTAGTTGCTAATACAAGAAGTAATCATATGTGCTCTAATTGGTAGAGCAAGATCCTAACTAAGTAGGCATCGGAGCATGTTTATTGTTCTAGGTTCCTGACATAACCCATAACATAGGACCTAGACTCACCTTGTTATTTTAAAGTATTCATATAACATAATTACTTTTGATAAATTTGAGGGGAATATATAAATTAGGTATTGTAGGTATAGAGGATTCATGATACATAAATTAGGGAAAGGGAATGAAAAATCAAAAAGAGGAAAACCTAGTAGTCAATTCAATTTAGAGATGTATATTATCACCCATTGAAAGTACCTAGGTGATCCTAACACCTGCCTATATTAATATTGATAATTATGAATCCATATCCTTATTAGATCTATATTTATGGGTGAGGTTAATGATAGTATTGGATGAATGTTTTTAAGTTCAAATTTTGATGAATTTTTTGGAAAATAATTAAATCAATGTATGCTTATAAAACCTATGTGTTTACCATTTTAATTTAATTATAAACATATATTATGAATCATTAGTTTTATTTATTATATCTAAAAATATTTAGTGTCTAGGTAAATGTAAATATGTAATAATTTATGGCGAATCCCACTATCATAAACCTTCTAAGCTTTCATATTTTATTGAATTTACATTGCATTATACATCCTAGGGTTAAATCTTGCCTTGTTTTATGTTTAATATAATTTTTATAGAGATTATTCCATTAGTTTCTAATATATCTAAAATTGTATCTATATTTAATTAATTCTCTTAATCCCAAGCCATATGCTAATCCAGTTTCTAATCATTCATAAAATTATATTGTGCTTGTATAGTGTGTATTTTTAGGTTAACTACAATTTATGCTACCTAGAGTTTATTATATCTTAGGTTTAGCCTAGAATAAGTGTTAGGATTAATTTATAATCCATTGATATTGTTAAATTTTATTTGGTTAATCCTATGTTAAGCTTTGAAAAAAAAGTATTCATAAATGTATCTCATGCTATGATTTTTTTTACTCAATTTATGTTTAATGATTTTCCTTTAAAAATTCCAATATTTATTGTAGTATCATCAATGATAATAATGATGTGAATGTTAATTAATCTAAAGATGATGTGAATGATAATTAAGAATATGGTTATGGTCATGAGGTTTGTTTGTATTCTCAAAATGATGTTAGGATTATTGATGTTACTTATTAGGTTGAATAGACATAAAAATTTGTTATTACACACTTGGAAACATTAATTTTGACATATAATCACATACTTGGACTTGTGCATACACATTTAATTCTTAGTACTCTTTCTATTATACATATACCCAATAACTATCTAGACCAAACCATTTTACCAATACAGATATTTGAGATGATCCTAGTTTGTGAAATAATGGTCCATACTCATAAGTATACTATCACCATATTCTATATCACTAATTCTATCTATAAAAACAATATCAATAATAATTAGAAAATTGTGGTTTTTTTGTAAGTGTTTGCCTCTACTAGTAGAATTCAATAACCTTCAATGGCTAATTTTTAAATTGGGACATCTTCATAAGGTCAAACAAAAAATGTTTCATAGATTAGTATGACGGAGATATAAAGAGCCATATATAAATACAAATAAATCCTAAGGTCATAATCACTTGCTAACTTGGTCACTATTTTCCATTCACATTGAGAAATCCATTGGCACTCTTTTAAGCATACTTTGTTGTGAAATGTCTAAAGTTGAGCATTAAATCACATTCTAGCATGATTTCAATGATGTAAACACATACTTAGGTGGGAGAAATATTTATAATATGAGACCTCTTTAGAGTATGAGAATTTAGACAAATCTCAATCACTCAAGGAGGAGTGGTTTGGGCTTTCTAACTCATTTTTATAACCTTTTTCAAAGTCATTCATGTCCAAATCACAACTAACGTTTAGTCAAGGAGAAGAAAATAAATTACTAAAACATATGAATAATGGAAATAAAATACATAAAAACCATCTATAGGTGAAAATGCAATGATTTGAGGTGACACAAACTAGTATAATCAAATTTGATAGTACTAGTAGAGAAGTAAAAGTATTAGTCATTATAGGTGTTTACATATATTTGATTTTAAGGTCATCTCTCTCTCTCTCTCTCTCTCTCTCTCTCTCTCTCTCTCTCTCTCTCTCTCTCTCTCTCTCTCTCTCTCTCTCTCTCTCTCTCTCTCTCTCTCTCTCTCTCTCTCTCTCTCTCTCTCTCTCTCTCTCTCTCTAAATAAATAATCTAAAAATTTTAGTGAACCTAATCTTTGTTTTGAGCACGAAAAACCCTAGATAAAGTTTCATATTTCCCTATTAGGATTTCAACTTTATCTTGCATATCGATTTGGATTTTCAGTTTTATTTTTTATTTTATTTTATTCTTACATAATCATAATGGAAAAATTAATTAATGTGGATGTTCATAAGGTAAATTTGTATACTAATTTTCATGATCTATTTGATGATATATATGTCAATGATAACTTAATAAATGTATTAAAATGAATTGACACATGATTGATGTATTATTACATTTACTCAAAGATGAAAATAAAATGCTTCCTCACAAACCTACATCTGATGAATGATATGCTAGAACTTTAAATTATAATAATAAACATTATAGAGGCATAGATCCTAAAATATGTCTTCAAATTATTACTCCTAATACTACTATTCATATGTATACACATATGGCTATGAAAGTTGTACTCACCCATGGTTTGGGGGAAATAAAAGTTAATCCTAAAAATTATATGGATATTCCTATGCAACATATGTTTGTGCCTCCTAGGCTTTCTACTCATGTGACATCATATATTTCTAATCAATATTTTATTTCTAATAATAAAAGGATTATACAAACTATTCATGATCTTCAAGCCAAAAGTTTCAAACTACAACATGGTTCTTATAGAGCATGTCATTCAAACAATTATCAAGCACTATTATAGAATCCTTTGGTCCTAAATATTGTTACTTATCCTTTGTATACAAGATTTTTTTCACCCAATATTACACCATATTATGGTAAAGGTGATATATATTAAATAGGATATCCTTACATGTAGCATGCATAGATTATTCCTCTACTAATCAATTACTAATTTTTTTACTACGAGCCTTAAGGACTATGATTTGTGATGGTTATATGGTATTCCTTTGAAATCACTAAAATTTTTAAATCCTTTAGGAAATAAATTATTATCTAAGTTTCCTATAAATATCAATGAGAAGGTCTCTAATTATCTAACTTAAAAACTTACAAAAATACCTAATGAACCCATTAGTGACTATGCACTTATTTATAACACTATGCTCTATAAATTGAAAAGTCCTATGGTTGATATAAAATTGCATGATATTTTAGAGAAAAACTTACTCAATCCTCTACATGAGTCTAATATGGTCAAACATTTACAATAGTTTAATTCCTTGTATACAATTACTTGTGTGTTAACTTGGAAATAATTATTATATCATGTTATTCACACATAGGTAATTAAATTGATCAATTAATCATATCATGTGTTTTGCCTATTTATTAATCCCTCCCATCTAGGATAGCACATAATGTGTAATTGAAATTCATGAATGGGATTAGTTTATAAGGGCTAGCATTGTGGATTTCATCACCACACACTAACAAAACTCCATATTCCATCAAAGTATAAAAATCAAGGATAACTATTGTTAGGCTAAGTGGTTGACCCCATACATGTCATCTATGAAAGGGAAGAGTTAAATATTTAAACTAGGCATTAGATAACATCCTATATATACTTGGGCCCAAATGTACCTTCATGTACATAGGGGATGCCCTTAGAGAGCTCATTTAGCCTAGCATAAGACCTTTCAGCTATAACAGGTGTACCATTACAAGAGTTAATATCAACTCCAAAATATCCATCATATACGAGCAAGGTTGAGAGGGTTCAAGCAATTTTTTAATGGGTCACCAATGTACAACCTCACCTGTGAATCGACTGGATGGTGCAGACATTAGGTTACACACTCATCAATTTACTAATCCTAGGTTGTGGCTTTCTTACTTAGGTGTGTGTTGTGTTAAACCTATACTATTTGTGAGCTGAGTTATACTTTACCTATCCAAAACTATCTAGGTCCTTTGCACATCTAATCTTATATATCCTTTCCACATCATTCTATCACATCATCCTATGTTTATATCCCAGTCATCATCTTTTTCATCATCTCCTTTATACATATTATCCTTGTATATCCTTTTCATTATCCTATCATATCTACCATATTATATTGTCTAGTCATATCCATGTATCATAAATAATACCCCCATCTTACCTTGTACATCATTATCATCATCCATTTATAATATTTTGTATTTATCCCATCCCATCTCATCCTATCTTCACCACTCATCTTGGATCATACTCCATCACTCACATATCCTAATCACCTCCAATATTCCACACCCTATCCTAACACCACCTTGTATATCCTTGACTTTTACACATATCATTTCATACCTATTACATCATTCTCTTATTACTTTTAGCCTATCCAATCTCTGATCTTACCCTCATCCCCTTCATCATTGATCATATCCACTCATCATTGATCATTACCTCATCCACTCACATATCTTAATCACCATATTGTACCTATTATCTATATCATATCTACCCCATCTTATCTCCATCCCCTCTTAGTCTAAGCATATTCACTCATCATTTGTCATACCTCATCATCTTCATATCCTAATCATCTTGTCTTGTATATATTTATCTTAGTCATCCCATCTTGTACATACTTTTTTCATCTTGTATATCCTTTCCACATCCCAATCTCATCATCCTTTTTATATACTCTAATCAACATCCTATTCATTATCCTATCATACATATTGTCTTTGTTTGTCCTTTTTTGGTCATATTCCATCTCCCATCTTACCTTAAACTATCCACTTATCATTTATCACCCCCTATCAACCCCATCTTATTTTGACCATCCTTATCATCATCATCACCATCTTGATTCCATTCCTAGTCATATCCACCTAATCGTAGTCATATCTTGTATATCCTAGTCTTACCCTCTTATACACATTTTGTTTCTCTTGTACATCCTACTAGTCCTATCCTATCCTAGTCCCACTTACCATTCATCATACCTCATCACCTATCTTAATCACATATCATCATCCATATCCTATCCTAGGTTCACTCTATCCCTCATCATTTATCTTGATGACCCATCTAATCTAACCACATCCTATCTTATTTGACTTGTATTTTTGTTTTAGGTCACATAGAGGTATATACCATCCCTATCCCACATCACCTATAATCATACTTGTCTTTATCACATCATCCTAAATATATTCATATCCCCTCTTCTCTTGAGTTAAATAATTCTAAAATATTGAGCTAGTATAGTGCCTTTATATCACTCACCTCACCATATTATCACCTCATCCTATCATCCCAATCCACTATCATTCATCCTTTATTGAATCTCATACCTAGTCAATATCTTATTAACATCTTGTCACTTTATCATTTTAAATATATAAAACCCATCATCATCAATATATTAAAATCATATTTCCTTGTTCATAATTATCACACATCATATCTCCCTCTTACTATTTTGAATCTAGGCACCCATCATATCCCCAATCCTTTTGCTAGCTTAATAACTAGACATTATTAATAGGTTGTTCACACATATTATACTATCATTCTAAAATTTGATAACAAAATCTATTAATTTATGTTATCTCATCCACATCATCACCTATCATCTTATATCAGTCCTTTTGATCTATTTTTATTCAATAAATCATCCATAATCATTAGCATACCTCCATTATCTATCATTGATTAGCCATCACCACAAGTCTAGACCTTTTTTTTATCGACCAATACATAGCTACCAATAAGGATGAGATCCTCTTAAATTTCCTTATGATGATGGGTGTACCACTCCTCAAAGGTGTGGACCCCATTTAACTCATTTCACCTCCCATCTAATCCCCTTCATGTGGGTTCTATATGATTCCTCCACCCACTAGTTGTAAACCATCAATTTCCCCTTCCCATACTAGTAAAGGGAATCCCATATTAGCCACTAATATTCCATCCACCCAACCATGTTAAACAACATTTGATCATAATTCCAATGATTCCACATCCAAATCACAAAATGAATTAGGTATTTATACCCCCTTCCTATATCATTAAAAGCTCTCTTAAAATAACTAGTCACTATAAACATGATGGTCGATCCTTCTATATGACATCTTGATCCCACTAAGACAAAACCCTATTGGTATAAATGTGACAAATACTATGCATATCACCAAACCTAGGGGTAATATATGTTGACCATTCCAAGATTATGTTGAAAACCTCATCAACCATGGGGATATACTAGTTGAGGATGAACTAGATACATCCACATCCCTAGGTGAACAAAAATACCAAGATTTATTTACAAATAATAACCAAGACCTTCCCTTTCCAAGTTGAGGTCAAGACCCCATATCCATCCTACATGATCCCCCCATCCTCAAAAAATCATCCTTCAAAGATGAGTATATCCCCCATGAACCTAGTCTTCATGAATCCTCTCATGAGCCTATCTTTATCGAATACATTGATCTTCCCTCATCTCCTTCTCACCCATCATATCAAACACCCCCTATTAAGATGTCAATAGTGTATAATGAAACTTACACTAAAAACATTGCATCATGTGCATCAAATTCAACATCATAAGACTTATCTTCAATAGGATCAAGTTCAACACAAAGATACACATCAGATTCCTCATCAATGTCATGCCTCATTGATATTGATAATTCCCATCTTCCTAAGGATAAGTCTAATTGAGATACCTCTAATCCATCACCAAACATATATTTGGATACCAATGAGGATGATGATATCATATTAGAGTTCTTGAGATATTTATTTGTTGAAGATTATTAGATTAAATATGATCCTCTTTTAGATGTGTCTACTACTGCTAGTCCTAGTGATCCTTTTACTAATCTTGAGGAGATTTTATTTGATGATAAAACTAGGTATCCTAGAAACCCATATGAAGACTTTGTTTCCCCATCACCAGTAATTGACCTCATCATTCCCTCACCACCATCTTCATCCATCATAAACCCTTTTCTCCTCATCAATGATCATCTAATCACCTCCCTCCATAAGGATGAATAGGAACATGCATCATTTCACCTTTCCTTGAGAAATATAATGTGTGCCACAAATACAAAGGTCTAAGATCATATTCCAAAATTCAATTATAATAATAAAATTATATTTAATCTGATAAGTCAAAATCAAGTAGAATCAAATCATCGGCTTAGTCTAAATGTATCTTACCCTAGTGAAGCCCAAACTCAGGCATTAGGGGAATATCAACATCAAAATAATCATCCTCCATCAAGTCAAAAATAAATCTCCACTAGTGAATCCTAAAATCAAGCACCAATTGGAAATGAAATTCAAAATCTAAATGATGCCAAAAGCATGGTTGATCATCCATCAAATAATCAGATCAAAGATCAATGACAAAGTCAAAGTGTCTTGGATCTCATGCAGTATTTTATCACATGGCATAAATAAAATGAAGAATTTAAAACATATCCAATAATGTATGTTATTTCTATTCCTAATCCTCTATCACCCATCACCCCATTTGATCATGATCCCTATCATTCATTTTAATTCTAATCTTCTATCACCTTATATGGATCCTATCATCCATCAATATCAATCTTTAATTAAATACATACCTGACATCACCTCCCTAGGTATCATTTTCTCACCTAGGGGAAATTATGATACCTATTCCAAATATATATAAGGGTCTTAATCAATAATCATCGAAGGTTACAAAGACACCAGTATATCCAATAGTTATAACATGATCCTAACATCACACATCCCTAGAATAGGAAATGGATAAAAAATCCATCAAACATTAATATATTACATCTCATACCCATATCCAATAAATCAAAATGCCTAATAAATGTAAAAAACCATTCATCTAATGGTAAAAACCAATCTTTTGGTGCCTTCAACAAGTACCATGGTGAAAACTAGTTTCCAACATCATGATAAAATAATCTATTGTATGCATTATACCTCAACACTTGGGGGCACAATCTATCCCTACCTTATTTTCCATCAATATCCATTCATATCCCTTAGTTAATTTCCCTTCCCCATCATCTACCATCATATCATCCATCCTATCTCATTCTTTCTTGTCTTGACCTTCATAAAGAATTGGAAGGTGTCTTGAGTATTATCCCAAAACCATCTTGGCATATCCTCTAATAGACACTCAAAAAATAACCATGTCATTGGCTATCCCTATTCGATTCATCCTTGATCCCCATCATCACCATACTTTATCATCCCATCTATCATCCCTCCATTAATCTCCTAGTTTCTAGGCTTGGTATTCCCTTTTTTAGTAACCCCATTTGTATACTGTATATACATATTCCAAAAATCTCTAGAAATTGAAAAATGTTAAAAACCCTAAAAATAATAAAATTTTAAAAATCCAAAATATTCAATCATGTCTTGTATTATGCCTAATCCCCTAGTTTCATCCATCCCCATATATGTCTCATATATTCCCATCTACCATCCTTCGATACAACATCCACTCTTGTCACCAAATTGAAGTGGTCACCCATCTCTCCATCTCTTCATCATCTTTGGCCTAGGTTTTATTGGCATCCATCATACCTTATTACTCATCCAATTACTATTTTATAGTGTGAAATGTATTTGATCCCATCATCTCTTAATCTCCTTTCTAGATTGGATTCTTGCATTGTATTGAATGTTGGTAATCCTTAGTCATCACTTTTCTAAATAACCTTCTTTGGCCATTTTTTGATTTGGTTTCAATACTAAATCAATATTCAAAGACCTTATCACATCCTTCCATCCCCAACTAGGGGAAACATCTTAGCATAATCATAATCATGATCACCCTATCCAAATCCAAGACCATCCTAAATCCTCAATCATCATCATAACCAATGCAGTCCAATCACTCATCCTATCCTTAGACTAGACATTGTGACATTACATGTAGAAACTTGTCTATTATTTATCTACTATTTATCTATTGTTTGTCTATTATTTGTTTATTTTCATCATGTATATATCTTATTTATTTTATGTTTTGTTTGCAACATGTCTTTCTAGGCAATGAATGAGGTTGATATGAGGACACCAAAAGTGACCTCAAGGATGCAAAGTTCTCTATTTGCCCATGCACTTTGGCATAATGTCCTCTTGGTCATGCTTATATCATGGGGAATCTTTTTGAGTGTTATATTTTTGGATTACTTAGACTATGATGAGTTTTATAATATTTATGATGGATTTATTTCATACATCCTAATCATTCATCTAATCATTCCTCTTCTCATCACTAATCCACTCATCTCAACTCATCAAATAACATACCATATTTTATCATTATTATCCTCATCTAAATCATATCCTTAAATCAATAATAAGTCTAATCATCATCCCCTAGTCATAACTACATTGGCTTAAGGTCTTTTTAGACTATGTAGGTAATACTTGGCCACTTTTTAGTGCCCAAAGATAGCTCAAACACTATCTCATCTCTCGATACCTTGCATGTATCTTTGTTGGGTGCATCATCACTACCCATTGGTCACTTGATCATATCAATTCTTATCTATCATCATCTTATCCTAGCCCACAACTCTCCCTTGCATGCATCTTTTCTTGGGATACATATAAAGCTTGTGGCCTTTTAATTCTATCATCATTCTATTATAGTTGATTCCCCCTTAGGATGTGTCTCCAACT
This sequence comes from Torreya grandis, assembly GCA_037957365.1. Taxonomy (NCBI): domain Eukaryota; kingdom Viridiplantae; phylum Streptophyta; class Pinopsida; order Cupressales; family Taxaceae; genus Torreya; species Torreya grandis. Next base: position 17,577 of record JARHVA010005992.1, read on the forward strand.
GTGACACCCATCATCTTTACCCCCTCTACATGCATCTTTACCATGGGAATCATCAATTTTTAGCTCATTTCTCAAGTATAACTCATCTTATTCATATTTTATCCCACATCTAGCATCCCATTCCCTCATCTAGTCATCTCATCCCACCCTCACTTATTATTTTGATTGGCCATACACCTCATTCTTCCTCACATGTCCCCTCAAGGGGGAATCATATCCCCTATCATCATCTACTAACATTCATCCATGATATGGTTTTTTTTGGAAGACCATTACTCCTTCCACTTCTCTCCACTCACAATGCCTTTTTAAAGAGCGGTAAAATGTATGCACCTAAAGTTGCTCACTTCATTATTGTCAACTAATATTCATATTATTTGACACTAATTTTGCTTAACCTATTTATTATAATAATTTATCTTAATCCTAACCATATATATAATACCTCCTTCCATTATCCTACATTCACTAACCTTATTCATCCCATTCCTTCATTAATTCTATTGTAATCCCTATTATTATAATTTAATCCTAGTTATCCATTATATGGGAATTTAAAATTATCATAACCTCACCTAAACACCTACTAACATACTCCATAGGCATTCCTACATCCCTAGGAATCCTAATCCTCATTAAAGCCCCTCTAATCCTCTATTAACCCTAAACTAATGGAGAAGCCTATAGAACTAGAGAATCTCCTCTGAGACTCTATAAGTCTCTAAACTAGAGACTTCTAAATAATTGTAAAATCCCTTAAAATTCCTTCCATTGTCATATTTAAATAGGATCCTCCTCCATGGAAGATAAATATAATACTCATATTAAATCCATATACATTTAGAAATCAACTAGCATTTATATAACACCATTACGCCAAACTAATCCTTCAATCAAGCATCTTATAGACACCCAAAATATGCACATTATGGTTCTAAATGTTGTAACTCCTCTAGACCACTTTAAGACCCCTTAGGGACCCAACCTTGGCCTCTCAAACAAAAAAAAAAACCTAAATCTAGTCAAACTAACCTACTAACTAGACCCACCTCTTTAACTCAACTTGACCTTGACCCTTGACCACTGATTGTCACCCTAACCATCGATGGTCACCCTGACCACTGATAGTCAAGTTTTACCATCTAAACCACCTAAGACCAACTTCCACTCTAGCTTAATTTTATATAATTATATTTTCTAATTCATGTGTAATCCTATGCATGTCAAAGTTAAAATTAGATAGCAAGTAGGACCCCTTGTTAACATACTATTACACCTCTCCTTTCTTCCTATAAGAAGAGAGGAATAGAAGGTGAAAATGGATCCAAAAATATCAAAATCTTTTATATCTAGAGTTTATTTTATATGTGTTTTTCCAACAATCTAGTGATAAATCCATCACAATAGAGAGCTAAAGTGTTGCCAACAATCAAAAAACAACTAAGTATCGTTAATCTATTAAAATCACACTAGATTCTACCAATGAGTTTATCAGTAATATACCTTAATCATTCACTTGATCAACCACCAACAAGCTAAGTATCTATTTTTAATTATTAAATCAATTTTCTTATATTTTATAATTATCCTAGCACCAACCAATCTCCCAGAATTACATTTGGAACCTCATCAATCAGCCTTCTATTACCTAAAACCAACACATAGTAATCACTAATGATCATCCTAACCACTGATGATCTATCCCAACCATCAACGGTTATCCCAATCGCTAATAGTCACCTCAACTATCGATGGTCACTGTGGCACAAAATAGTATAAAACTATTTTCACCCACCTACCCTTAACTAAATCAAACTTTCTTTGCCTCAGCCTATTCATAGATCTCCAACCTATTTTTTGAAGCATACCTGACCTATTTAGCATTAGTATTGACCCACTTATTACTATAAGTAGTCAATTTATTTATCAAGCATTTCTTGTACTTAATTTTAATATCTTCTATGATTTATACAAGTACTTTATCTTTCAATTTTTGAACTTAATTGTTTCAAAATCATGGATTTATATCCCCTTAAAAATCTCTTGTTTTTGGGATCTAACTAGCACTAGGCAATCCACCCATCTATCTATTTAACTAGACATTTACTTTAGTATTGTCTTATTTGTAGTTCATTCCTCTAAAGACAAATAAGAGCTCTTTATAATCATTTGATTCAATTCACACACAACTAAATAGGTTTTTAAACCTTACCCTATCTAGTTTATTTCTTCTTCCTCTCTTGGAATATAAGCTAAAATTATTTAAAATATTTTGGCATGCCTAATGGAACCCTTAAGTCTTTACTTGGTTTTATTTTTCTTGCATCTACATACTCTTCTCTCTATTTTGTGATCATAAATAAAATTAAAATTTATTTTAGGTTTAAAATAAATTTTATGCATTAGTTATTTGCAAGTTTATCTCACTTAGTTAAATTAAAGCAAAGTAATTCAATCATAGCATCACTTTTATCACACACACAAACCAAACCACCTACATCAATCAAACATAAAAAAAAACTTCACATAAGTATTTACTAGGATTTCATCACCTAACACTCACCTTACCCTTTCTTGACAATACTATTTGGAAGTCATTACCAAGGGGAAAACCAACTCAGCTCTTTGGTTGAGTATAAAATTTAAAAATTAGTATATACTAGCTAAACACTTGACACAATTACCTTTGTAGTGTATGAAGTGAAGGGGTAGGACCAAATACCAAGCCACATATTGATTTCCAATATAGATCCTTTTTGAGATCTTAAACACAATAGAAAACTAACCATAGACTTCTTTTCTAGTACCCACCCTACAAGCCACTTTTACTCACATGATTCGTAAAACTCAAGGCATAAGCCAAAAGAGAGACTAAATGGAACTTTAGGACTTAACATAATTTTTAGTGTGTGTTTGATTTCCTTGATCATTTCTTGTCTTATCTCTATTTAAGTGGTGATATTTTGTTTTTATTCTCTCTCCCTTATCTTGCATGGTCCTAACTCACTAGTAGTGAAAGAACCTAGCAGAACACAACCCATCACCAAAACAATCAACCTCTTTTACCTCTTCATCCATGGAGTGTGTCTCTAAACCAAAAGACTCTCCTCACCTTTTGGGAAATCCTTATTTACCTTGGGTATTTCCCCAAGGAGATATAGACTTTTACACTTTCTTAGATAATAACCTTGTGGCCTTTCATCATTATCTCAGCACCATGCCTCACCATACCCCTACTTCAGTTCCATATGTGGACCCACCTTATGGAATACCTTCCCATCTTATGGGGAATCCTTATATTTCCATAGTCACCACCTAACCATTGAATATATAAGCATCATCATCTACAAATAATCTCTTTGATACTACTATGGAAAACCAACCTACCTAACCTACCAACACCCTTACACCTTCCACCCCCACCAATAACTCTTCTAACCTAGGAGTAACCCAGCCATTAACTACCTATAGTCCCCTCACCATGGGGGTACCTATTTATAGCATTAATAACATTCCTTCATCTACCCCAATCTATTAGTCACTACTCCACTTCAAAATCTTGTGGTGTCTATACCTTCTACCTTACCATTGATCAATACAAAAGTCACCACCTTTCCTTTAGTTACAATCCCAACCATAGCTCCTACCCAACCTAACTTAACCTCTTAATAGGTGCTCATCACACCCAACTTGGGTTACATCCATAACCCACAAGGGAATGTACCTCTACCCATTACCCAACCACCTACATCCACCTACCCCTATATAGTATCCACCCAACCACATGTGTCCACATATCAATATATGGCATCTCCTCAACCTCCTACCAATTATCAATATGTCACCTAACCAAAAAAATACTATGTACCTTACAACCTTTCATGTGCACAACTCAAAATAGATCTAATGAAAATGATCATGGATAAAATGACTATCTTAGTGTTTCACTAAATTTTGTCTATTTTAAGTCTAAAGGAAAATATAAAGAAGGGTCAGGATAAGTGATTAGAATGACCCCAATTTTGGTTTGTGCATTGTATCTATACATTTTGAGCACTCTTATTTTGCTAGGGGGACTACCTATGGTTATTGAATGATATATGCCATATTGATGATCCCTAGTAGGGAGTTCTAACCTAAATGCTTAAACAGAGAGAAAAACCAGGTGTTGTTGGTCCTCAAGAGCTTAGTTGTTGATCATGATTGACTTATGAAAGATGATTTTAAGTGAAGATGTTGAAAATAGAATGCCCAAAGCTTGAGTTCTAGTAAGAATGAATTTTATTAATTTTTGTTGACCTGAACGTCAGGGTGGATTTTGGCTTATATTGCCAACATTAGTGATCCCACCGACATTGGTTGTGGGTTAACCAATGTCAATGGTGCTAGAATAGGTAAACCTTACTATTTTGGATATTTTATATTTTTATTCATGCTAAGTGTGATACCCATTATAAAATAGTAAAAATAAAGGGTTAGAAAGGAGGTATTTATTTAGGAATTTAGTTTAGAATTGGGAATAAGTCTTGGGTAGCTAGGATGAGGTGACCAGGTCTTGAGGTGACTCATCAAGTGAGAATTAGTCATAAGGTGAGGTGGCCAGGTAAGGTGGCAAAGTGGGTTTTTATTTAACTTAATTAAGTATTTTAAATTAATTAAATGTGTGAGGGGTAAAAACATGGGTTATGGAGATTAATTGTTATTATTGAAACAGGCTTAAGGGGGTTTTCAACACAGGGAGTTATACACATGTGTGTGATGTAATTTTGGTGTCTACATTTGCATTTTTTTGTCTTGAAATTTTTAATGGCATGTTTAAAGATAAAAATATGAGTTAGATGCTCTAAGTGTTGTATGAGGTATCCCCCCTCAAAATGGGAATTGATGGAGGAGAAACTAGAATCAGGTAACAGTTTGATAAAAAGGTAATTAGATGAATGGTGGAGAATATAGTATCACTTTGTATGTGTATACTATAATGAGACATTGTCAAAAGATTCAATAATAGGTAAGGTTAAGGAGGACTCAGATAGACGTAACCAAAGCATATCTTGTAAGTGATAGTTGATAGGTCAAAAACAATCAAAGTTGTAGCTTTAATGGTCAATGTGTCTCAGGTATCTAAGGTAGGAAGTGCCCCTAAGAAACACAAAATGGTTTAAGGTGATAGGATGAGATTCGTTTCCATCCACATCACCTAATATACATGTGTGTGCGTAATAGCCAACTATAGTGGAATAACATAAGCGGTTAGGACAAGCAATGAAAGGTTGGTGTAAAAAGGTCAATGAGCAAGGAGATATTCATAATATCTAAGCAAAGTCATCATGGGTGAAGATTTAAGTTATCTTAAATGGTATTTGTCATGGTTTGGGGAGATATATGTGATATCCAGTTTCCCTAATGTTTAGGTAAAGTTTGAAAAGTTAGGTTTTCTTGGTGGGGAAAAAATTATAAGAATGGTGCTAACATCAAGAAGAGAAAGTGTTGACATTAGTAAACTTAGGGAAATATTACTAATGTTGGTAGGCATAAGCAATGATGTTGGTAGATTAGGTCAAAAATACTGATGTCAGTGACTAACCAAAACTGAAAAAAGGGTGTTTGGTGGCTAACCAAACTCATTTAGAACTTTGTGATTGGAGAGAATAAATAGAGCTTGAGAGCAATTTGAGATGGAAACTCAAGAAGGGGACCTAAAAGGAGGTACACAACCATAAGAGCCAGTGATGCTAGCTAGGAGGAGATAGAGAGACAAGGTAAGAGCCTTTACTACTTGGTTTGAAGTTTGACTTTGGTATTTATAATTTTTAGGCTAATTAAGAGGTAGGATTGTAGAAAATATTAGTGGAGGGATAAAAAATAGGGTAGGGTAGTTATTGGATAAGTTAGCAGATTTTGTGGGTAGGTTTTTAAGTGAAATAGATAAGTTTGGGTTTAGGTCATTTAGCCCTAGGGCTGAACTAGTCATCAATGTCGATGAGGTCCACCAACATTAGCTGACATGGCACTAATGTCAGTAGTTGTCTGTCAACATTAGTCAATACTTAAGTTGATAAAGGATAAATGTCACCATTAATGCTAATGTTAGTGACTATAGAAAAGTATAAAAACAAGAGAAAGGGTGAGTTTTAGATTTTTCATTGGAAGTAGTCAACTAGCCTAATGGTTGAGCTAGCCTCAAAAGACCCCATGTTGACTGAGTGCTACCTACATATCCTAGTGTCAGGCCTCAACCTAATGTAGTTCTCCCAGAGCCTAGGGAAAATATATAAATAGGTATGTTAGGAAAAAAAAGGTAAATTTAGATAGTTTGAGAGGTTTAGGTCTTAAAATATAGGTCATAGTGTCAAGATTCATTAATATAGGCCGTGAGGCCTAGAGTTGTGATAGGCAGGTAGGCTTAACAGAGAGAGAGGCAGTGAAGCCTAGGGTAGAGAGAGAGGTAGTGAAGCCTAGGTTAATTATTGAGGTGGGTATATAGTCAATTTAACCTTAGAATACCTATAGTCAATTTAACCTTTAGGCCATGATGCCTAGAGTTGTGATAGGGAGGTAGGCTTAGCAGAGAGAGAGGCAGTGAAGCCTAGGGTAGAAAGAGAGGTAGTGAAGCCTAGGGTAATTAATGAGGTGGGTATATAGTTAATTTAACCTTAGAATACCTATAGTTAATTTTACCTTAGAATACCTCATGTCAATTTAACATTAGCTTATGGATAGTATGGTGATGAGAAGCTTAATTTGATTCCAAATGTATCATAAAGACTTTGAATAGTCTTTTTTTAAAAAGACTTGCCATTATATATTATAATCTTATGAGGGACACCAAAATGATAGATGATGTGATGGTTGATGAAGTCAACAATTTTTTCAACTTTAGTAGAGATGAGAGGGATAGCCTTGACCCACTTGGTGAATTATTCAGTGGCAATAATGATGGAATGATGATAGAGGGATGAATGAGGGTTAATTTCTCTAATTAGATCTAAGCCCCATTGGGAAAAGGGATAGAAGTATTCATTGATTTGTAATGCATGACTAGGGACATAAAGGAATTTAGCATGTTGTTGACACTTGACACAATGCCAAACGTAATCAATATAGTCTTGATGAAGTGTGGGCCAATAATAGCCTAGTTGAAGGATACATTTAACAACTATGTGACCATTGAAATGCCCCCACAAATCCCATCATAAAATTCCTTAATAATGAAGGGAGTCTTAGTATTAGTGAGGCATATAAGGAGAAAACCATAAAAACCTCACTTTTAGAGAAGTCCCCTTAGTATAGTGTAATGAGAGACACATTTTATGAAGGCATGTTTCCCATTTTTAGAGAGATCAGAAGGGGTAATAGAGAAGGAAAGATAATCTGTGATTTTTTTGTACCATAAGTCTTATGGGTTTGTTGTGACATTTTTGAAAAAGAGGGTGTTAGCTAAGACATAAGAGGGTAATATTAAGTGATGCACGATGACATAGATTCTTGAAGAGGAGGATGAAGAGGGTATGTGTGAAGCAAGTGAAGCCATCGTGTCAACAAACTTGTTTATAGATCAAGGAATAGTTTTCAAGAGATAAGAGTCAAATGATCCCAATAACATATCTACATGATGTTTATATCACTCTAAAATTTCATTTTTGCATAGGTAAGAACCATTAACTTGGTTAATCACTAGTTGAGAATCACCAAAAATGGTTATGGATTTGATACCCAAGAAGAGAGTTATTTGAAGTTCTAAAATCAAAGCCTCATATTCAACCATATTATTAGTGATTTCAAAATCTAGTTTAAATGACAAAGTCATAGGCTTGTCATCTAGAGGAAAAAGAATGTAGTGCATTCAAAATCTAGTTTAAATGACAAAGGCATAGGCTTGCCATCTAGAGGAATAAGAATGACCCCCACACCCCCCACCATGTTGGTATTTATATCCATCAAATAACATCATCATTTGATAATAAATGTCATCAGTGGAGAGCATTATAATAGATTTTTTAGGGAATTCAAGGTTTGAAGGTTGATTGTCAGGTAAAGGGATAATAGCTAACTGATCAGTGATTGTTTTCCCTTTAATAGAATTTTACTGAATGAACTCTAAGTCAAATTTATCAAGAAGAATGAGCCACCTAGCTACACATTGGTTGTGATATGGTTTGGAATACATGTATTTAAGGGGATTAGTATGAGTGACCACATAGGTTTTATGATAAAAGAGATAATGGTGAAGCTTGGAGGTGGAAAATACCAATGCAAGGAAAATTTTCTTAGTGTGGGTATATCGAGTCTCATAATCAATAACTGTGCAGCTTATGTAGTAAACCACATGCTCTTGATGTTGGTCATCTTGATGTGTAATCATAACACCTAGAGAATGGTCTATTATAAAGATGTATAGGTAGAAAGGCTAATTTTCCTTAGGTGGAATAAGAATCATTATAGAAAGGAGGTATTGTTTAAGTGCATCAAAATCTTATTGACAATATATATTTCAATGGAAGGAGACATTATTTTTGAGGAGATGGTGAAAGGGTTGGAAATGATCTGACAACTAAGAAATAAAGCAATGAATTGACTGAAGTTTACTTTATAGGCTATGAAGTTGTTTGATATTAGTAGGTGGAAGCATCTCTAGGATTGATCTAACCTTAGTAGGATCTACCTCGATGCCACAAAGAGAAATGGTAAAACCTAAGAGCTTATCATAAAGAACACCAAAGACATATTTCTTTGGGTTTAGTCAAATGTTATATTGGAGGAGATGAGTCAATATGGTTTTGAGAATCATTAAGTGTTCTTGAAAAAGTTTAGACATGCCATGTAAGTCATCTATGTAATCTTCCATAATTTTGTGTAGGAGATCATGAAAAATGTAAGTCATGGCACATTGGTAGGTTGCACCAATTTTATTTAGGCCAAAAGGCATGATCCAATAACATAAAGTCCCCCATGGGGTAATAAAGGTTGTCTTGTGATGATCCTTAAGAGCAATGAGGATTTTTTTATATCTAAAGCAGGGAATATTTTAGTGGAAAATATTTGTACTTTGGCAAATTTTACATTTTGTTAGTGTGTTTTTTGGCAATTTCTATGCCATTCCATGGTTTCCTGATCACCAAGCTTTCTTGGGTTTCGTGATTGCCTAGCTTTGTAATTGCCAAGGTAAATGTTTCATTTGAGTTTCTGCCTGGCAATATTTGCCTTTCACGCAGCCGACCAGGTAGCGCTTAATGTGGAATGTTCACCGGGTTTCACATTATGGGAAGTGGAGGAGTCCGCTCGTTTCACCAACACACTTTCATTTGTAATATATATAAATCTGAATTCAAGAAAATAGCAATGAGACATTCAATAACCCTTTTTTTTCCGAAGCGAACTGTATACAAATAAAATAAACATTTAATTATAAGTTTACATTTATAATGGACATCTAGTACTTTAAGTTATATTTTATTTATATACTTTCAGGGTGTTTGAGAGGGGTTTCAGACCGCTAGGAGCTATAATGCAAATTCTAGGTTTTGGTGGATCCTATCATATTTCAGAGTTAGTCAGATTCCAGGGTTTCAGGGTTTCAAACTTAGCCATATTTTAGGGTTTCAAGATTTCAAGGAGACATCATAGGAGGTATGAAGGCTGCATGAAGGGATGTATGCGTGATAGAATAGTATGAAAATATCTCTCGCAAAGTGCCACAAGCCAATCCCACCCCATTCCCAGTGCCCAAAAAATTAAAATTTTACTATGATTATTATTTTTTGTTCTCCAATGTATAATTTTTTTGTGGTTTTAAAATAACACAATTCTCCCAGATTTTACACATTGTTTGAGAGACTATGAATGATTCGCCAATGGAGATTATTATTTTTTCTTTGTAAACTATTTTTTTTGCCACAAAAAATATCTTTTTTGTCAGGTGTTTTACACATTTTGCCAAATTTTTACACCTTTTCTAAAGGATGGGTTTCTTAAAGTATACCCTGATCTAAAGAATTTATCCATAAGTGATAACATCTCATGGATGGTTGTTAGATAAACAAGTTAGTCGATACTTGGTAATGGGAAATCATCTTTTGGATAGGCGATATTTAAATCATGATAGTCAATGCAAATGTGAATTCCCCCAGTCACTTGTGTGATAAGAAAAATATTATAAATACATTGTAGGTATTCAATGGGTTGGATAAAGTTAACAAAAAGGAGGCATTGGAGCTCTTCTTTGACAAGGAGAGAAATATGAGGATGTATCTTGAAAAGCTTCTACTTGATAGGTTTAGCATCTCAATTAGTGACAATTTTGTGGGTGATGATAGAGGGGTCAATAGTAGGCATGTCATTATAAGACCAAGCAAAGGATTTGTTATGGTCATTAAGAAATGTAGCATAATCATCTTGCTCAGAGGAATCTAAAGATTGGCCAATCTTGAGGATGTGAGGGTTATCATGAGAGGGTAGGTTGATGTCAATGGTTGATTCATTTAACATAGCTTGCATTTTAGATGGGAGTGATAATTGGATATACAAACCATCCACACCCATGTAGGTGAGAATTGCATCATCATCTTGACATTGGATAGTGTTAATAGTGGGAGAGTTTTCATCAATTATTTTAGGATGAATGAGAGGAAGGGACCTTGTTTCCTTACCCTAATGATAGGTGAGAGGCCCCAAATGGATGGCATTTATTGAAAAAAATTTATGAGGTATAGATACCTCTAATTCAGTAGGTGATGGTGGAAAATAAGGTGAAGGAGAGATTGGTTCTTCAACAATTGGGTTCACGGGAGGTTTTAGTGAGTTTATTTGGTTCGTCATATCCCACTCCATGCCTCTTTTTGTAATTTTTAATGGTGTTATTAATAGGATATTCAATAGGCATATGGACACCTTACTCATAATGACCTAAATCAAATCCTTTAAAAGCACACCTATAGAGATAGGTGTAATCAAATATAGGGTTACTCAAGAAAGAGAAGTCACAGGTAAATGGTTGTGGTGAAGAAGATGGATTGCTAACAACAAGAGCTTGATCAATTCCCCCATATGTGCTTTTAGTTCAAAGGTTAGGGGGGCCATAAGAGATGACCATCCCAATACGAGGATCATAATTTGGGTGCATGTGAAGCTTTCCATACTCTTGTGGATTATAGAGCATGTTGAGCTTCAACAAATGATATTCACCATGTGAAAAATGTTGAAAGGTCTCCTTCATGGGATCTTTGTCAAGAATTTGTGTTGTTGGTATCTATGTAACCATAGGAGTGGAGCTTGTGGAAGATTTAGAAGCATCATGTGAGGAAGATGATGTTTTAAATGGGATGAGAACATCATTGGGACTATAGGTCATGTTTCATGTTTTAAATGGAGGTGGATCAGTGGGTATAACATGTACTTGTCCATCATGTTTAAAATTGACACAACAGTACAAAGTTGAGGGTAAAGATGCCATGGCATGTATCCAAAATCATCCAAGTAGTATGATATATTGGAAATCTCATTATACAACATAGAAGAGCTTAATAATAGTGTGTGGATCTACACAGATATGTAAAACAATAGTACCCATCATAGTAGTTGTAGTATCGTTAAAGGAATAGAGTACCACATTAGTTTGAGACAATGTAATTATTGAGAAAGGCTACCTATTTATAGGTGTGGGTGGAAATAATATTAATAATAGATCCCCCATTGAGAATAACTCTCTTGATATGAGATTGATTAATATATGTGGTAATAAAAAGGGTAGAATCTTGATCTTCAGGATGTTGAAGTAGAATTTTTGAATAACTAAAAGAAATCAAGGAGGCAAAATTAAGGGAGCCAACCAAAGATGCAAGAGTTTAGGTATCATCTGATTATACCTCAATTTATTACAAAGAACTAATCAAAGATTGATGGTGTGGGATGAGTTTTAGATTAACTCATATAAAGATATTTTCATAGGAGTTTGGTGAAGCTATTTCACCATTGATCTTTGAATAACGTTTGAAGATGTTTTTTTAGGAACACCCAAGATAGAAATCTAAGGATTAGGAGGGGGAGTGTCTTTGGTGAAGGGATGGGTCCAAGGAGTAGTGACCTTTTCCTTATCTTTATCTTTTGGTTTTATGACCGTGTGGCCACATTATATGTGTTGATCTAAAATGTTGTCAAAGGAGGTGGTAAAGGGGTTGAAATGACATCTTTGGGTTTGAATTTAGGTGGAATATTAGGAGGCACTATGGATGCCAAAGTTGGAATAACAAAAAGGTTAATGGGAATAACATTTAAGAGAGTGTCAACATTGAAGTATTACTAAATAACTGTTGTGAGGGATTTACAACTCTTAGTATTGTGTCTAAGTGAATGATGATATAAACACACTTGTGTATCATAAAACCAAGATGGCTTTGTTATAAGAGGACTATAAGGCTTAATGGAAGGAAGTGTTATTATGAAAGATAGAAATAACTAATGTAATAAAAATCTTTGAGAGCCTACAGGTGGGATCCCACTTATTTTACCAATAGGTGGACACCTTTTGTTTTGGTGTTGGAAAGGTAATTCTACGTGGTGCCTTATTTGGTGATGATGAAGTTATGTGTTTTGTTTTCACTTTATTAGTGTCAGATGTGAGAGGCCTATTAGATGGAAAAGGTAGGATTAGAGGTAGCTTAACCTTTTGTTTTAGTTGGTTAGGCAATATTCCAACTAAAGGAGAGGGGTGTGGCCCTAAAATGGGTGGTAAAGTTGAGGGTTGAAGAAGGGATCAATGAGATCTAGGAGGCTTAACATTCTTCTATAATTTAGGCTAAGAAACTCCAACTTGTGGTTGAGGAGTTAAATCTAATTTCAAATGTGGATGAATTAAAATAGAAATGGGGTGTACACCTAAGGGCTTTATCTACTTTACTGTAATAGATTCCCATGAGGGTGAGGGTTTTGACATAGATGACTTAACTTCAAGTGTTTTTGGTGAATAAGCTCTAGTTTTATCAAAGAACTTGGGGTAAAGGCTAGTAAGGGGGTTGGCAGTAAAGGTTGACATTCATTGTGCTGGATACAAAGTTTTAATTTGATCCCAAAATGTTGCATGGTCTAGCTTTGTTGAGTCAAAAAATTCTAGACTTTTTACCAAATGTGAGAAGGTTTTAGATGAAGTTGACGTAGTCCTTACGGTTGTGTGTTTAGAAGGATACGGTGTTTGAGAAAGAGGGAAATTATTGGTCTCTACTACTTTAGGCTAAAGACAAGAAAGAACTGCAATGGGGTCCTCTTTAACAAAGATGGGAGAAGAGACATGGTCTACATTGGGTGGAGGGGATGTAGGAAAATAAGGTTCCTCAAGAGTGTAAAGCATAGGTATTATGGCTCCCTCAACATGTGGGTGAGGTATGGGTAAATTATGATCCTCCATAGGTAAAAGAAGGGGTAAGAGTGATATAATTGGAGTAAACACAATAGGTCTCTTGTTTATTATGGGAGTAGATAATACTGACTCCTCTAAGTGCAAAGGTGGAGTGAGTGGGGTACTACTCTCTATAAGTGGAGGATAAGTAGGTGAAGAAGGTTCTTTAAGAGGGTATAATGTAGGAATGATGTTCCCTTTAACATGTGGTTGAGGAATAGGTAGAGTATGGTCTTCAAGTGGTAAGAGGATAGGTAATATTGGTGCAAATAGAATTGGCAATATAGTATCTTTAGGTGGTAAAAGGAGTGGTAAAGGAGGATCTTCCTTGTGAGGGAGTGAATGAGGGAAATAGGATCTTCTACCTGAAGAGGAATAATAGGTGAAATAAATGCCACTAAATATGGGGGAGGAGTCGATGAAATGGATGTCTCTTGTTGAGGGAAAGGTTGAACTAAAGGTAAATAAAAGACCATATTAACCATACGGATATTATGATCACCTGAGTTAGTTATATACTAGACAATATTTTGATTCAATGAATGGTTAAGAAAAGGGTGTTTAAACACATATATGTTTTGATTACGAGGTGCATTAGAATTATCCAAGATGAGATCATCTCTATCAAGTATGTCTTGAACAATGTTCTTGAGTGTCTTATAGTTATTAGAATTTGGCCTTTAACTTGATGGTAACCATAAAACTCATCTTCCTTGTACCAAGTTGGGATAGGACAAGAAGGGTTAAACTATATAAAAGGTTTGATCTGAGAAAGGTTATGACACCTTATTGTAATAGTTTCTCCAAGATGGATGTATATGACTCCCTGATGGGAGTGTAACTTTTTTGTTCATACTTTTATTGGAATTGCTTGGTTAGATTTTGGGAAGGCGAGGAATTTAATTAGTTTGTGGTTGTGGAAGAGGATGACTTAATAACCACTACATTGGTATAGCCTTTAGCCTTTTGGTTAGAGGGAAAATATTTAGAGGAAGAGGAGTCATTTGACTTGGAATTGGGATTCTTACTGCGCAAATTGACTTTACCTTCATCTATAGCATGAACCTTGATTTTTTGGGCCATTGTAAAGGCCTCATCAAATGTGAAAAAAGTTTGTACCCAGAGTGTGGATGAGATGTACTTAGCACATGCCCTTACAAGAGCTTAATAAGCTCAAGTTGGGGTAAGGACAAGGAGATTTGATTGATCAAGCTTCTCTAATGAGTGACAAAATCTGCTATATAATTGTCATCAAATTATCTGATAGAATAAAGGTCTATTATAGAAACCTTTTTAGAAATGTTAATAGAGAAATGGTCTAGGAATATTAATAGAGAAAGTTGGGTAAATAAAAAAAGGGAGTGTTAAGGTATAGAGATATACCAATCCAAGGTAGCACCTAAAAGAGACATAGGGAAAGGGAAAAGTAGTAACATATCATCATACCCTATTAAATAATAAGCATGTCTAAATACTTGCAAGTACTATTGTGGGTCCTCTTTACTCTAGAAACAAGTAAATTTAGGGAGTTACCATTGGCTTGGATAAGGGTGAATAGGCACAAAAGGATGGATTAGTTCATTGCATATCTAATCATAAGATAACACATTCTTTGAATTAGAAATAGATGTCTCTAGATTAGATATCTTGTACATCAATGTTTTAATAAGGTCTAGAGGGCGATTAGTTTGAGGAATACCTTTTAAGTTATAAGGAAGCTGATAGGAAGCAAAAAGAGCATATGATGTAGCTTGTTAAGGTTGTATCAGGGAAACATAAGGATAATGAGTCATAGCTTAGGGTGTGGAAAGAAAAGGGACTTATCCCCTTGGGTTGGAAACTATGCCTTGGTTGGTTGTTATTATTATAGGTTGGATTATTGGCATGGTTAGAATAGATGAAGGGTGAGTCATAAATTAGGTAATTATAAGCATGAGGGTAGATGGAATAGGTACCACTAAATTTTGGAATGGGGTGTGACCTAACTAAATTGGTTGTGGTTGTGAAAGTAGGGAAGTCACACTAGGGTTTAGGTGGGATTGGGAAGTTGGAGATGTTACACTTTGGACATTATTTATAGGTGGGTTACTTATCAAAGTGGTAATTTAGGTAACCATGTGGAAAATAGTAGAGGTAACTAAAATTGAGGTTGTCTCTATTAAAGAGGTTGGCATACCATAGATTGGGTCACTCGAAGAATTATGGGTTTGGCTCATAGCAAGGTAATGCTTAAGGGCAACCACATTACGATTAAGAAATTTTGCAAAATCTTGATCTCCCTTAGGAAAAATGAGAATTTGGTTAGGGTTGGGAGTATGTTATATATCTAAAGTATGATCCATGATATAATCAAAAGTGAAAGGGGAAGGTGGAAGTGGTTGCTAACTTGCGTAATCGACAAGAATTTTGGCTTGAGCTCATGTCAATACCATGAAAGATGAAGTATAAATAGTCTTACTACCCTGTACTAGAAGCAAAATAAGGAAACACTAAGTTTGAGTGCAGGTAAATGGGTTATTTTAGCTTATTATTTTTGAGTAGATGAAATTGCACAGTCACTGACATCAATCACTTGATTAATGTTGGTAGGAAAATTTCATCGATGGTAGTGGAATAACTAATGTCGGTAGGTAAAATCTATCGATACCAGTAGGGTTAACTAATGTTGATCATTGTGAAATCCTAAGAGATGGAAAATTTTATGTTTTAAGAAGATAGAATTTGAAACTAGGTAAAATGGTGGATGTAAAAGGTCTATGTAAGAATGAAGAACACTCAAAAAACTTGAGATAATAGGTTATACAAATTGAGTATTAATAATAGTATTGATTTTGTGAATCAATTAGGAAAATGTCCTTACCAACTCAAAAAATATAGAAGGCAATAGAAAAGTAGAAAAGAACATAAAACAAACAACTATTAAGTCCTAGAGATTAATTTTTAGTCTCATCTTGGTTTATTCCTTAATCAAGTAGTGATAAGATAATTTGGTTATTGAAGATACTAGAAAGCAATCTAGATCTGGTTTCACGTTAGTTTTGGTACTCAATGAAATCTATATTAGACCTGGTACATGGCTTGTTATAGGAGCATGCTCTTTATACTTCATGAACATGGAGTTGAGCCAGGCTACTTAGCCAAAATATACCTTCTGTCTAGAGATTATAATCTGCCAGAGAATGGAGTGGGTTCTTCCCTTGGTTGTGAAATCCAAGTAGGATAGCCAAGTAGGGTAAGGTGATCGACCAGGTGATGAAATCTTGATGGGCCTTTTCTCAAGTGAGTTTAGATGTTTTTTTATGTAAATATAATTTAGTTGTGTAACATAGGTGCACTATGATTTATTCAAAAATCTTGTAATTAACGAGGTGAGTTAATATGCAACAAGCAAACAATGAAATACAATAAGTTTTAAACCAAATCTAAAATGTTTTGATTTAAATGAAAACAAAGATGAAATAAGAATAGAGTATGAATTTAACTATCCTAATGTGCATGCAAGAAAAAGTAAATGAGAGATTATCTTTTTTTTTTGTAAAAGAAAATGACAAATTTCTTTTAGAGGCAAAGAGAAAAGAAAGAATATTTTAGTTTAATGCTTTTTAAACATAAAATAAGATATTAAATTTTTTGTTTGAGGAGAAAAGAGGAGGAAGTGCAATAAATTAATTTTTCACTATAATGAACCTATTTGAATTTTAAACAAGAAATAAACCCAAGGAAAAATCTAGGGTCCCACTAAGCGTGCCAAAAATGTTTCACTAAATTTGGTCTATTTTAACTCTAAAGGAAAACAGAAAGAGGGGTGGGGATAAGTGATTAGAATGAACCCAAATTTAGTTTTTGTATCGTATCCAGACATTATGAACACTCCTCTTTGGCTAGAGAGAATTACCTATGGTTACCGAATAATATATGCCAGATTGATGATCCCTAATAGGGAGTTTAAACCTAATGCCTGAATAGAGAGAAGAAGTAGGTGTTATTGGTCCTTAAGAGCTCAGTTGCTAATCATGATTGACTTATGCAAGATGATTATAAGCTAGGATATTGAAAATAGAATGCCTAGAGCTTGAATGCAAGTAAGAATGAATTTTCTTAGATTTTGTTGACTTGAACTTTAGGTTGGAGTTTGGCTTATATTGTCAATGTTGGTGATCTTGTCAACATCAGCCATGGGTTGACTGACATCAGTGATGCTAGTATAGGTAAACCTTACTATTTTTGGCATGTTTTATGTTGTTGTTTGTGCTAAGTGTGACACCCATTATAAAATGGTAAATATAATGGGTTAAGAAGGAGGTAGTTGTTTAGGAATTTAGTTTGGAAGTGGGAATAAGTCTTGGATAGTTAGGATGAGGTGACCATGTCTTGAGGTGACTCATCAGGTGAGAATTATTCATAAGGTGAGGGGGCCAGGTAAGGTGGAAAAGGGGGTTTTTAATTAAGTATTTTAAATTAATTAAATGTGTGAGGGGTAAAAACATGGGTTAGGGAGATTAATTGTTATTATTAAAATGGGCTTAAGGGGGGTTTTGACATAGGGAGTTACATACATGTATGTGATGTAATTTTGGTTTCTACACTTAGAGTCATCCATCTCTGGATCTCAAAACATCTTATCATATGAATATATATGTAACAAGCCCATTCACCCATCTATCCCTATCAAACCATATCCTCTTCAGTGAGAACTTCCTAAATTTTTTAAATTTCAAAGTAAGGAGGACCCCCAATAACACCTTAGGGAATTTAGGCATTCATTTTTTTGATTGCCTATGATGATGCTTTCCTTCTTCGTACTTTCCCCATGTCCCTATCTAGTCCAAGACTAGATTGATATAGTGTCATAAAAAAAATCTCTCTTCTCCTTTACCCAGTTAGCCCAAACATTCTTAGATCACTTTTCAATAAACATCTCCAAGAAATTTTCCATCACTCACCTTTAATCTATCTGATAATTTGATCATGAATCTATTTTTGATTTTTTATCTCATTAGAGGAGCCTAATCAGTCAACTTTTCTTCTCTTTACCCCAACATGAACTAATATAACTTTTTGATTGGGCATGTGACAAACACATATCTTTTACATTACATGTTCAGAGCTTTAGAACCTTTGATGAAGATTTTACCATGGTGCATAATCTATAAAATATAGCCATCAATGAAGGAAAATTAAAGTTGAAAAATAAAAACTCTACTTACAAATCTAATGAGGCCTCTTCCTCTAAACCAAGCAACCAAACCAACACTAGTGCCAAAATAAAGGGAACTAAAAATGCAGTTGTCCTTAAGAACAATCTTCCACCATCTTTCAATAAACCAAATTATTATAACTCCTCAAATAAAAACATGAGGAACCAAAACTAAAACATTCAAAATCAATTTACTCTACTTGGGGAGTCTTACACTTTGGTCTTGGAGAAGTTGCTGAAAGCTAATATAATACAGATTCCTCCCATAAAACCCCCTCAATAATTTAATTCATCTCATTTTTCACCTAAAAAATATAATGAGAACAACCTATATGCTTTCCATTGAGTATTTGGGCATGATTTTAGTAGGTTTAATACCTTTAAAAACATTATTCAAACCCTCATTGATAAGGGGGAACTTGTGTTGGACAACCCCAACACACTTTCGAACCAAGCCCTTGAAATTTTTAGACAACCTTTCCCAATCATTCACCTAACAAAAACAAGAAAAATAAAGCTAAGTCTTCTCATGATACCTAGACCATAAATATGGTTCTTGACATGCTTATTGTTGAAGAACTTACCACCTAATCTACCTGTTCTTCACCCTCTCCACTTATTGAGATAGTGGAACTACCTTATCTTCCTTTGGAGACCCAAACCATAGAATTAACTTTTTCAATTCCTCCACTTATTAAGGTAGTGGAGTCATCAACCCCTCCTTCAATTGATATAACTGAGAAAACAACCATCACCACTATACCTCCTCCTTTAACCATCAAATAATTCACTTCCCCTTTGAAGATCATTCCTAAAGAATAAACCACCATATATGCACCTCCCACAGAGGAACCACCCATCCAAACCTTTCATCCTTTGATTGAGGAAAAAAACAAGGTCACCATTCTCCTTTCTCAACCTATGGGTTTATCATTTGAGACAACTACCCAAAGAATAAGACCAATCTATAAACCATTATTAAGACTATTTTAGAGATTGAATTTTGCCTAAAAACTTGACACTAATAAAACCACATTTTGGAAACAATTAGGGCTCATTTATATCACCAAATAGGAACCACTAACCACCTCTTTGATATAACAATCCACTAATTCTATCATCCAACCCGCTAGCATATCAATCAAACCAATAAAAACCTCTACTAACCCAACCATTTGTCAACCATCCAAAGCAACCAAATATCAAATAACCAAATAATATTATATCACATCAGCCAAACCAACCAAAAACCTTGGAATCTTTCCTATGGAGAGCCTTGATCACCCATCCTTGAAACTGGATCTCACCTCACCAGATCTACCAACCAAACACCAAAAGAAATCAACCAAGGAGGTAAAGCCACCGAAAGGCCAAAAAGAAAAAATTATACCCCTTAACCTTTCCCTCTATATTTGGTCCTCATCTTTCTACTTTGATTAGGAATCCAACTACTTCAACTAAAACCCATTATCACTTTTGATTACCCCATCACTTTTGCTTTCTAACATGCCCATCTTTCCTAAGCCATTAATAACCAACCTAACTACTTTGGAATATCCTACCTAAAACTTATCAACTCCCTTATCTAAAATAAATTCATTAATAAATAATGTCATCTTACCCATTACCTCTACCACCAAGCCTATTTCTAAAAAGACTTCCATCTCACCAACCAAGGCCAAAACCTCTAGACCATCACCACCTTTAGTTGAGGCTTACTTGACTATTTTCCAAAGGTTTTTTAAAGCTTATTGCTTGACCTTACCTCTTATCAGATCATTTGAACCTCTTAGTCTAAAACCCATCTGTTATAAGGACTGCCAAGTATGTCTCTATTATAAGACACTCAAACATGACATGAAGAACTATAAATATCTCAAAACCATAATCTATTAGCTCTATGATGAGGATTATATATTATCAGATGAACCTCCCATGAGCCCACTACCAATTCAACAAAAAATAACCAATACCCAATGCCTACTTGTTCCCACACTCTCACCCTAGAGTGATTGGGAACCAAACCAATCTCTTACCCCAACTCTTCCCTCTATCCATACTATCCATGTGGTCATGTAATCACATGTTAAACAAAAGGATAAGGGGAAGGTGAAAGTGTCCATCCCATGGACATACCCATCTTCCACCTCCCAAACAAATTAGATTCAAGCATCTTCACCTTCAACAAACCCAACCACTCCAAATCAATCATAAGAGTGGTTCTCAAAAAAATTCACCAAAAATAGACCTATATGAATTGATTTATATCTCACCTCATCATTTCCAATCAATGATAGAGGCATTTAAATCAATAGAGTTCCAACCTAAATACCCTTAACCTCTATCAACATTTGTTGGTGCTCTCTAAATTTCCAACCTTGTCACCTTCAAGGATTCAAAAATACCTTCTATCTACCCTGATGACCTATATCCCCCTCTTTTCATCACTACCTACATCAACCAAACCTACATCAAATGGGTAATGATTGATGGGGGATCCAATATTAACATCATCTCCTCCCATGCCTATGATCAATTTAAACTACCAAATAATGTCATGTTCAAAACCTCAGTCATCCTCTAATCCTTCAATGACACCATGGCCACTACTCTGAGAACTATTGTCCTTCATATTCGCTTAGAGCCTTACACACTCCCAAAACTCTTCTATGTAGTGAAAGGAAAATTCCAATATAATGTTTTAATAGGATGACCTTGGATCTGCTCCATAGGTTGTGTACCATTTACCCTTCATCATTGCATCTAATTTGAGCATGATGTCTAATTTGTCACTATACAAGCTAACCCAATTCCATTTTAATCATGAAACATGACTTATCAACCTAATGGCATCCTCCTACCTCTATCTATCACACCCTCATTATCGAAAGACAAGCCCTCCACCACAAAATATGAAGCCATAGCTACTTATACCAATGATGCATCTACTAGTTCATCAAACCCATTAGATCAAATCCCCACCATAGACCTCTTATAATCAACATTCTAGCATCTTTCACTTTGGGAATATCACCTTTTGACCCTTGACACTTTCCCTACTCCCCATGAGTAGGGGTAACTTAACAACCAACCTAAGTATGACCCTAACATCAGAGTCATTCCCCTTAGACCTTAAAATTATCAAACCCATTAATCTATAGGGGAATTGACAAACCTCTTAACACTTTTTCCACCTCTTATTCACCTCAACCATTCACCTTCAACTTCTCATATCTAAATAAACTAGATTTTTCCAAGACATACCTCCACCTGTGTGCTTGGAAGGGATTTAGTATTGGATGATATGAACATGGACCACATGAATTGATTTCAATTGAGACTATAAAGTTTCATGAGAAAAATGGCCTCAACTTCATTACACCTAAAAAAAAAAAAACCACCTACCATCACCATTGTTGAGAAAGACATCCATTCCTCACCAACTTCACCTCTACCTAAGTGTGAGGATGATGGTATCATCCCCCTAACATTTTTTCCATTAACAGATCAGCCTTGGACCCTTGAATTATCAAAAGGATGGGGAAACCATAAACATCCCTAAATACCATCCTAAGATGATAAGAGATGAATCTTCTACCATTAATACCATTCAGTGTCGAGATGATGATTCCATTCTCACCTATCTTGGTGCATTAGATTCTTCCATCCAAAAATCCATTCATCTTGATAATTTGACCATGTTGAATGAATCCACCATGGATATCAACTTGGGAACTCTAAACAACCAATATATTGTCAAAATTGGCTAATCTTTGAATTTTTAAGAGCTTTGAGACTTACCATCCTTCCATCAAGATTGCATCGTAGTATTTTATTGGTATTACAATGACATGTGAATAAATGACCCCTCCATAGCTACCTAAAACATAGTCACTAACTATGATTCTAAGCCCATTAAATATAAAATTTGATGAATGCACCCTTGTATAACCCTTCTTGTCAAATAAGATCTTCAACATCTCTTATGCATCAATTTCATTCAACGTATTGATTAACCTCAATGGGTCTTGAATGTCATCCCTATCACCAAAGCCATAGGGGCACTATGCATTTGTATGGAATTTCATGACCTAAACCTTGCTTACCCAAAATATGACTTTCCTATACCAAGTATTGACTAGTTA
The DNA here is from genome assembly GCA_037957365.1 of Torreya grandis. NCBI lineage: Eukaryota > Viridiplantae > Streptophyta > Pinopsida > Cupressales > Taxaceae > Torreya > Torreya grandis. The sequence goes on from JARHVA010005992.1 coordinate 40,306, forward strand.
GTTGATCTTGTAGCCAACCATGAGATGTTATCTCTCATGGATGGGTTATTAGGTTACAATCAGATCCTAATTTCCCCTAAATATCAACACAAAATCACCTTTATCACCCTATAGGGAACATTTTACTATAGGGTCATGCCTTTTAGAATAAAGAATGTTGGTGTAACCTACCAACTTGTCATGACTTACATCTTGTATAACCTTATCAAAAAAATAGTTGAGGACTATGTGGATGAACTTTTTGGGAAATCCAAATATCATCAAGACCATGTCTACATTAACCCCAAAAAGTGAATTTTTGGTGTCTTATCAAGAAAATTCTTTGGATTTATTATCTCTCTTGAGGGAATCAAATTTGATCCTACAAAAATCAAATCCATCCTCGATATGCTTCCTCTAATCAAATTCAAGCAACTCCATAATTTATAGGAGAATCTCTAATCCATTCATTACGTTATCTCTCATCTCTCGAATCGATACCAACCCTTTCATCACCTCTTGAAGAAGGATGTATCTTTTAGGTGGAAAAAAAACTATTAAAAGGCCTTTGATTCACTTAAAGAGTACCTTTTGTCTCCACCTTTCCTCACCCCTCCCAAAGATGACCAACCTTTCTACCTTTATATCTCCACCACCAACCACTCCCTAGGGGATATGCTTTCTCATAAAGATGAAAAACACAAAGAGAAAGTTGTCTACTAGATTAGTTACATGATTTTAGAGTAAGAGACTTAATATACCCATACCAAGAAACTTTGCCTAGCACTAGTATTCATGTCCACCAAACTTCACCACTACCTTCTTAACAACAAAACCTATATCATAATTAATATCGAAGCACTCAAGTATTTGCACTCTAAGCCATAATAAAACCAATGTATAGCCAAGTGGCTCATTATTTTAGCTAGGTTTGACCTTGAGTTTATTTATAAAAATTCAATTAAAAGGCAAGTCATTTTTGACAAATTGGCCAAAGCATATTTAGTAGATATCCAACCTCCTCTTGATTTTCCAGATGAGTCCATCCTAACCCTGTCTTAGGTAGACTTCACTTATTAAGTGACCATGCTATTTGATGGATCACAGTGTCAATATGGTGGGGGAGCCAACATTGTACTTATTCCCATTCATGGTGAACCTCTTCCTTTATCCATCAAGCTAGATTTTGAATGTACCAACAATATGGTTGAATATAAGGCCCTAGTCATAGGCCTTCAAACTACATTAGCCTTAGAGACCAAAATGATCAACATTTTTGGTAACTCTCATCTAATGGTTAATAAAATCAATGTCTCTTATCAGTGTAAGAATTATATTTTTAAATAGTATAAATAACTATTTGACAAACTCTTAACATCATTCAAACACTACCATATCCAATATACCTTATGATTTATGAACAAGTTTGATGACACCATGGCTTCCATCACTTATCAAATCCCATTTTCACCCTTTGACTCTAATATATCTATCATTATCCATAAACTTTCCCAACCCTCTTATGTCAAACTAGACTCTCTCACCATCTTCAATGTGGAGGAGGCCCAACCTGATCTTTGGTAGCAATAAACCTTTAACTATCTTAACCTTGCCATCATTCATTCTAATATTTCCAAGAATGATCAAACATATATCTAGAATATCTCACATTATACCATTATGGGGAGAATTATTTATAAACATGGATTTGATGGTCTCCTCTTTCATTTCTTACATATTTATTAAGTCTCGCATGCTATCAAGGAAATGCATGATGGGATATATGGGGGACACTTTAGTGGCCTTGTAATGCCTAAATGCATCCCTTGTCTTGGATATTAATGGGATACTCTTAACCAAGACTATTTTGATTATGTGAAAAAGTTTTTTAAGTGTCAATAGAATTCTAATTTGCATCACGCACCTAGCCATAGTCTTCATATATCCATCGATTTCTAGCCCTTATCACAATGGGGTTTGGACCTTATTGGTGAGATTAACCCCCATTCTTCACAATGATATAATTCTATCATCGTTGTAACCAAATATTTTAACAAATGGGTATAATTTATTCCTCTTATCTTAACCAAAGCTAAAAATATTGTTGACTTCATCAATCATCACATAACCTATTATTTTAATGTTTCTCACAAAATCATCATCAACAATGGCAAATATTTTCATCTCATCAACTCCCAGTTTGAGGGGGAACACATACTCCTTTATTCAGGGAAATAAAACTTTTGAATTTAAATCCATTTTTGTTTTGTAGCTCATTAATACAAATTACATTACAAAAATGAGTAAAATGTAGACACCAAAAATCTACACACAATGATTCTAAATGTCCTAACTCCCTTGGACCACTTTAAGACCCCCTAGGGCCCTGACCTTAGTCTCTCTACCACAAAATAGACATAATTCTAGTTATATTGACCTATTGACTAAGCCCACCTCTTTAACTCAAATTGACCTTGACCCTCAACCATCGATGGTCACCTTAACTATTGATGGTCACCCTGACTATTGGTGGTCACCCTGACTATTGATGGTCAGGTTTCACTATCTGAACCACCTAAAACCAACTTCCACTCCAACTTAGTTTTCCATAATTAGATTGTCTAATTCATGTGTGAGCCCATATATGTATAAGTTAAAATTATATAGCAAGTAGGACCCCTTGTTAACATACTATTTCACCTCTCCTTCCTTCCTATAAGAATAGAAGAGCATGAGGTGAAAATGGATCCATAAATATCAAGAGATTTTATATCTAGAGTTTCTTTTACAAGCATTCTTCTAGCAATCTAGTGATTCAACCCTCATAACAAAGAGAGTCAAAGTGTTACCATCCATCAGCAAATAACCAAGTGTTGTTTATTCTACCAAAATTATGCTAGACTCTATCAACAAGTTTATCAATGATCCTTCTCAACCATTCATATTATCAGCCATTGGTAAGCTAAGTATCTATTTTAAATTATTCAGTCACTTTATTTTTACTTCATATCTTGCCCAACCCAAACCAATCTCTCAGTATCTTATTCTATAACCCCATATAAATATCCTTTTATTACCTAAACCCAACCCATAGTAACCATTGATAGTCATCTTAACCATCGATGGTCTATCCCAATCATTGACACTCACCTCAACCACCAATAATCACTATGGCACAAAATAGCATCAAGCTATTTTCACCCACCTACCCTCAACCAAATCCAAATTTTTTTCCATGGCCTATTCACAGAGCCCCAAACCATTTTATGAAATACACCTGACCTATTTAGCATTAGTATTAACCCACTTATTGCTATAATTAGTCAATTTATTTATCAAGCATTTATTATACTCAATTTTAGTATCTTATATGATTTTTCCAAGTACTTTATCTTTTAATTTTTTAACTTAATTGTTTCAAAAGTGTGAAATGACATTCTCTAAGGAATCTCTTTCTTTCAAGATCTAACTAACACTAGGAAATACACCCAATTATATATCTAACAAGACATTTTATTTAGTGTTATCTTATTTATAGGTCATTCCTCCCAAGCCAAAAAGGATATCTTTATAATCATCTAATTTAATGAGTGCACAACCAAATAGGTTTTTCTACCATACATGTATCTAGTTTCTTGTTAAGAAAAATCCTTAGCTTTATCATCTCCCTTCAAGGAATCTAAGCCAATCCTACCAAAATCAAATCCATCCTTGACATTCTTCCTCCAATCAACCTCAAAAAAATCCATAGTTTATAGGGGAAGCTCTAATCCATTTGTCACTTTATCTCTCAGCTCTCAAACCGATGCCAACCCTTCCATCACCTCTTGAATAAGGATGTCTCTTTTAGGTGGAATGATGATTGTCAAAAGGCCTTTGATTCACTCAAAGAGTAATTTTTATCTCCACCTATCCTCACCCCTCCCAAGGATTACCAACCTTTATACCTTTATATCTCCACCACCGACCATTCCCTAAGGGCAATGCTTTCTCATCAAGATGAACAACACAAAGAGTAAACTATCTAATAAATTAGTCACATGCTTATAGAGTACAAGACTCAGTACACCCATACCCAAAAACTTTACCTATCCATAGTCTTCATGGACACCAAACTTCACCACTACCTTCTTAACCACAAAACCTATGTCATAACCAATACTAACTCACTCAAGTATATTCACTCCAAGCCATACCCAAACCAACGTACAAAAAAATGGATCATGCTTTTACTTAAGTTTGATCTTGACTTTATTTATTAAAATTTAATTAAAGGTAAATTCATTATCAACCAATTAGTTGAAGCACCTTTAGTAGAAAACTAGCCTCCTATTGAGTTTCTAGATGAGTCCATCATGACCCTCTCTCAAGCAGACTTCACCTATCAAGTGACCATGTTATTTGATGGATAAAAGTGTGAACATGGTGGGAGAGACAACATTATTCTTATTCCCCTTCATGGTGAACCTCTTATTTTATCCTTTAAGATAGATTTTGAATGTACCAATAATATGGTTGAATACAAAGCCATAATCATAAGCCTTCAAATTACATTAGCCTTCAGAGCTAAAATGATCAACATCTTTGGAAAATCTCAATTAGTGCTCAATCAAATCAATAGATATTATCAGTGTAAAAATTATGTTTTTTAATAATATAAGAAACTAACTAACAAACTCTTAACATAATTTAAACACTACCATATCCAATCCACCCCATGATTTATGAACAAGTCTATTGACACCATAACTTCCATCACCTCTTAGATTCTATCTACACTTTTTAACTCTAAGCTATCTATTATTATCCATAGACTTACCTAACCCTATTATGTCAAGCTTGACTCTCCCACCATCTTTAATGTAGAGGAGACCTAACCTGATCTTTGGTATCATCAAACCCTCGACTATCTTAACATTGCCATCATTCCTTCTGTTCTTTCTAGGAATGCTCAAAGAGAGTTTATCCAAAATACCTCATGTTATACCATTATGGGGAGAATTATTTATAAACTCAGCTTTGATGGTTTCCTCTTCTTTTGCCTATGTAGTCATGAAGCCTCTCATGCTATCAATGAAATGCATGATGGGATCTATGGGGGACACTTTAGTGGCCTTGTTGTGGCTAAATGCATCTTTCACCTTGGCTATTACTAGCCTAACCTTAACCAAGATTATTATAATTACATGAAAAAGTGTGTTAAGTTTCAACAACATACCAATTTACATCACATACCTAGTTATAGTCTTCACGTATTCACTAATTTTTAGCCCTTCTCACAATGGGATCTTGACCTTATTGGTGAAATTAATCCCCATTCTTTATGGTGACACCATTATATCATCACTACAACTAGATATTTTACCAAATGGGTTAAAGATATTCTTTTTATCTCAACCAAAGATAAAAATATTTTTGACTTCATCAATCATCACATCATCTACCATTTCAGTATTCTTCACAAAATCATCATTGATAATGACAAATATTTTTAAAACAAACAAGTATAATGTAGTTACAACACATTTGGAATCAATTTAGTTTTTCATGACCCTATCACCTTTAAGCTCATGGATAGGTAGAATCCTCTAAGAAAACTCTTATCATCATGCTCACCAAAATGGTCAACACATCTTGTCAGGATTAGAATTTGAATACCCCCTTCACCTTATGGGCATATCTTACTAGCATTAGAACCCCTATAAATGTTACATTATTTTGTCTTGTGTTTAGATTAAAATTTGTCTTACCTCTCAAATTCTAAATTCCTTCACTTTTCATATCCTTATAGGATATCATCTCTAAAGATGATTACTATTAACACTATTTAGCCCAACTTGAGCTACTTGATGAGCATCATTTAGCTACCCTTACCCATCTTCATGTCTATCAAGAACATGTCAAATTTAATTATAAAAAACACCTTAGATTATAAGAATTCAACATTAGAGCCCTCATCCTAAGGTAAAATAAACATGTCACCAATATGGGGAAAAACAAGCAAGTTAAGTTTGCTTTCAATTGGATTAGACCTTATATCATAACCCATACCTATGGATCAGGAGCTTATCAATTAACCTCTCTAGAGGGCAACCTAGAACCTGATCCCCTCAATACTTCACATATGTGCCCTTTATTTTGTTAAAAAGGATCAAAATCACCTTTTGTTTAACTTAAGCTCATCCCTTAATTTCAAACCACATTCATCTCCCTATTTTAGGGATAACCAATTAAAACTAAATCATATGATTATCTATCATAATCATAGCCTAATATTGAAAAATGGGTACCATGAATCTACCCATGGCATGATTCTCATGGTACTTTCCATCTCTTTTACAAGATGGATTCTCATGATCATTGTCACCTAAAACCTCTTTACACATAAACAATTTTTTTTGTGATTTTAGTTTTGCCTTCATAAAGGTAAAACCTTAAGCCTATATAATCAAGTCTATGTCAAGAAAAATCAAAATTCAAAAGAAAATTCACAACCAAAAACAATCATGGATCATCCCTAGCATTCATAGACTATCCCCTTGAAGGATAGCTTCCAAAAACATATAAAATTTTCTACAAGGTGGACTGCTCCCTTGAAGGATGGATATCAAAAGGCATTAAATAAAGCACACATACTTAGACCACTCCCTAAAAGGATGTATGAGTAAAGCATTTGTCAAAGTGTAGCAATTTATTAGAAGCTTCCCACGTTGATCAGCTTCCCTAACCCTCCCATGCAATAAAATAATCAAAATACCCATTATCAAGTAAAATCAAAGTGATTTTGAAGACCATAATCAAACCTCATAAGCAATAGTTTTGAAAAATACAATCGACTCTCATGAGTAGACTTCCTACATCGATCATTCTACACCTTATAAGACATATACTTTTTTATACTGACTCTTTGGTAACCTCTAGAAGAGGCATGCTAGTCTCACAAGAAGGTTTCATTTTCATCCATCTCCCCTTTATACACTATAAGCATAGGATTTTGAGCTCACTTGGCATAATGTGATCAAGACACCTTTTTAACCAACTAATGAATTCTAGTATGAAGCATTCAAAGGGCTTATTTTTATTAAGCCAATCCACCTTTAGCCTTGTTTTACTCCTTTCTAAATAAGTAGCATCATACCCTCTTCTTTACTCTCATAACTGGTTGATATGTTGAATTAGATGCTTTGTCTCTTGATTATCTCCTCACTCTCACATTGTTATTTAAATTACTCTGTGTGTTTTATCTTAATCAAAATTAAAATAATAATAACCACATCATATCAACATGTATCATGAGAAAAAACATACATCATTAGCATATCCATCATCTTATCAAAATCATAGCATCCATGAACAACAATGTAATAAATAATTTTCACTGCATGTCTAAATCTAAATGTGGAAACATATATTCATTTAATTTTAGCATGAATACCATAATAATATCATATCCATAATCAATATCAACATCATAAATCACATAAAAATAAACCATAAACAATAATCCATGTGATCAACATCATAACATTATCTATCCATCACCTAAAACATTATCATATCGAACGTACCAATTATAACCATCATATCAACATTATCATAAACATAAAAAGAAGGCCATCTCATCACATGCCTAGATAGGTGAGTCCACATTAGTATCCATATCCATAACATCATCACAATCAATATAGCATCATCAATGATAAACATAATCAACATCATGAACATAAACATCAAATCATAAACCATGAACAATAAGCAGTAAATGAGGATCATATCTATAAATCATGAGTTAAACATACTTGTGTACACCAATATACATGTATCTCTCTAAAAATATACATCTCACCACATTGGCTCATAGGTTGGTATCAAAATGATGTATAACAAAATATAATATCCCATAACCATATCATAGCTATTCCCCTAAGGCACCATTATCTCTTGGGGTACCACTACTTCCTAGTGCCTATCCTCCTATGGTACCTACCTATCCACCTACAAACATAACCTATTGAACTAGTATCGCCATGTTAGTACCACCTACCAAATTAGCTTTATACTCTCCCCACAAGGCTCATTAGAAAAATGTATCAAGACTATGGCCTTGTGTAGCATAGCTCTTCCATTATGGCTAGATATCATGCCATGGGGATACTATCCAAAGGTCTTAAAGGTGTTTTAGCTTCTCTAATCTATCTGAAAGAGTCTCTCTCTAGGGTTACCAAGGCTAGTATAGCTCTAACCTAGTCCTTCTCACCTATAACCATGGCTATTTGACCATGTGCTATAGCTAAATACCCTTGTAAAGCTACCACTTAAGCCTATGTTGTAGCTAACACTGGTCCTACCTATACACCTAGAGAAACCTCATGCACCTATGCCCTCTATCCACCTCTACCATCTAGGTCAACATAAATTGGCTGCCTACTACCACCATCACCACCAAAATATATAATCACATATAGAGACATGTACCATATAGGGTAACCATCTATAAAACTTGCATCATTTATCTTTAACCACGTTGGAAACTCCTCTCAATCAATTAATGTTCATATTGATTATGTCTTTGATAGTAGGAACTTAGCATCCTCCTATTTCTATCTATGAAATAGACCCAAAATACCCTAAACTAGGCCAAACTATCTTTGCACCCTATCAAATGGGATTAGCTCTATCTTCCCATCCCTCATCCCAAAAATACACCTATAACTCTACAAGGATAGTGTGTGTCTCCTATAGCCATCCCATTCTAGAAACTTGATGTATTGCCTCCAAATAACATCAACAATAACTAATGCATCCAAGGCACCTCTGAACCAATCAATATCATGAACCCCTCCACCTGCTCTAAACAAGGCAAAGTCAGCTCTCCATTACATGAACCCAACTATAAAGTTCATCTGGGCATAACCCTCCCATGGCAACCCCACCAATTATAGAACTTAGATATACTCATATGCCCAATGGTGTATCATGAACCCAATGATAATGTCATATATCCTATGAGATTTGAAACCCCACAACACCTATATATCTAAACTAGAAGCACATGCACCCAACCAAACCCTATGCATCCTAGCAACATCTCAACCAATACACCTAGTATTAGATATGGAAACCTCCCACTACTTGAACCTAAAATAGAAAAACATTATACTAGGATCATCATCATCATAATTAGTCTCCTCTTACCCCTCACCCTATGGTAGAATAGAGTGTAGTTGAATCCTCTAGTATGCCATCTGACAAACTCATGATCATCTCTATATAAAAACTTCAAAACTTATCTCTCTCCTCCCACTTGATGTGATAAATCAGATCACCTCATATGGGTAACTAAGTGATCCTATACACATCTTATGGAAAGATCAACATCTCACCAATGGGTTGAAGGATGGTGTTTATGGATAGATCCCATCTCTTGATGAGGTCCATGATCATCACCATATCTTATAGGATGTGATGACTGTACAACATCATTCCAAGACTAACCTCCTCCACATGAGCCTAATCCACTATGATCATCCCTTGATGAATCTCTAAGAAGATGTGTGGCACCCAATCATGCATTTGAATCTACTCTCGTGCCTATAAGATTCATTATAAGACACACTTATTTCTCTTCACTATTATTCTCTATGAACTTGACTTCTTACAACTACCTCTTGTCTATATCACTTATCCTATTTTTACCATAAAATATTACCAATAATTACCTATACCCTTATTAAAAACAATTACACGTCAATCATCTGCATTTATAAGCCACTATTTCCATTCAAAATTATCAAAATCCATAAACTTAAACATAAAATTTTCACCATTCAGCTTGACCACCGATGGTCATTATGACCACTAATAGTTAGGTGACCATTTTGCCTATGGTGACCAACCATCAATAGTTAGGATGCCTACTAATAGTCATTTTGTATGACTGTTGATGGATAACTCCAAAACTTAGCCTAGCTAAAATATACCCAAACACCACCAATCTTTGTAATTTTCATAAATACCTACCCCTACCCTACCCTAACTAAACTACATCTTCCTAATTTCACTTTCACCTAAAAAATTAACTAAAACCCCATCAAAACCCTAATACCTAGGTCAAACCCAAACTCACCCATAAAAATAATGACAAATCAAGAAGCAACCAAACCATTTTTAATAGCAAATCACATCTAATATACCAATTTAAAGCAACCCTTACCTCATTCCTTGACTGTCATCAAGGAAGAATCGAGGGACCCATTGCCCATCCTTGTCTATGCCCACCCTGCATCCTCATCGATCTACCTCCCATAGCTCGGTCAACTCAATAATGAAATTTACCTAATCACCCACTCAAAAAATGCCTCATCAACACTCTTGCACAAAACACTAAAGAAGTAAGTCATAGAAGTCACAAAAGCAAAATGAGTGAAAATGACTCACTTATAGCTTTTATCTCCATACTTTTAGGATTTGCCCCATGACTATTGATGTTTAGGTTGACCATCAATGGTCAATCCTACAACCCTTGACCATCAATGGTTAGGGTCTTAACATTTATTTAACCAACCATATTTTCAAATTTTTGGCACCCACACTTAGTACCCATCCATAGAGACTACCTTCTCCACCTATCATATCAATTGCCTCATCACCTTGCCATTAGTATTAATTAACCCAGTTCATGCATTTTTTGTGATGATCTTTCCTAGTCATTTTTATTGTAATTATAATAATTTGCATGTTAACCTATTTTTGAACTTGTGTTACCTTACACATACCAGACAAATTGGTGTGATCTTAAGAGAACTTCCTACTTTAGATATCCACAACTACACTAGACCAATTTTTGTTATCCTTTGGAGTACTTTATACCTTGGATACCCAAAAAAACACAAACTTTTCCTAGGAGACGTGAATTTATGAGTGTTACCAACTTTCATGCCTAAATGTGGTCATGTGGTCCACCTATCACTTATATTTCTAGTACTAACCTTAATTTTTACCAATTATGGAAACCTAGTCAATGACAAATTTTAGCTATCACACTTTTTTCAAATTTTTGCACATGTTTGTGCTTCAATTCCCAAACCTATCAACCACCTTCATCATCATCTTCACCACTCATCAAACCCACAGCCAATTCCATTTCACCTCATCGACTCTTGGTTTGAGGGGTATCACCTCTTCCCATGCTTAGGGAATCAAACCTTCAATCCATAATCTATTTTTTATAGATCATTGATATAAAATGCATAATAAAAAGGGGCACAATGTTGACAACAAAAATATGCACATGATGGTTCTAAATGTTGCAACACCCCTAGACCATTTCAAGAACCCCTAGGGCCCCAACCTTGGCCTCTCAACCACAAACTAGACCTAACTTTGGTCATCTTGACCTATGACTAAATCCACCTCTCTAACTCAACTTGACCTTGACCCTCAACCATCGATGGTCACCCTAACCATCGATAATCACCCTAACCATTGATAGTTAACCTGAATGCTGATAGTTAGGCTCCATCATCTGAGCCACCTAACACCAAATTCTAATCCAACTTACTTTTATATAATTAGATTATCTAATTCATGTATGAGACCTTGCATGTAGAAGTTAAAATTAGACAACAAGTAGGACCACTTGTTAACATACTATTACACCTCTCCTTCCTTCCTATAAGAATAGATGAGCAGGAGATGAAAAGGGATCCACAACTATCAAGAGCTTTTTTATCTAGAGTTTTTTTTTATAGGTTTTCTTCTAGTAATATAGTATTCTAACCATCACAATAAATAGATAAAGGTATACCATCCATCATCCAATAGCCAAGTAGTGTTACTTTGATGAAATCATTCCAAACTCCACCAATGAATTTATCAAAAATCCACCTCAACCACTCACCCAATCAACTACTAAAAATCTAAATATCTATTTTTAATTATTCAGTCACTTTGTTTTTATTTCATAATTAGTCCAACACCAACCAATCTCCCAAAATTACATTCTAAAATCTCATTAATTAGCCTTTTATTACCTAGAACCAACACATAATAATCACCAATGGTCATCCTGACTATCAATTGTCTATGCCAGCCACTGACGGTTATCTTAACCATAGATGATTACCTCAACCACCAACAATCACTATGGCACAAAATAGTAGCAATCTATTTTCACCCACCTACACTCAACCACATCTAACTTTGTTTTCCTTGGCATGTTCATAGAGCCCCAACCTATTTTATGAAGCATACTCAACATATTTAGAATTAGTACTAAACCACTTATTTTTATAATTAGTCAATTTATTTATCAAGAATTTCTTGTACTTAATTTTATTATTTTATATGATTTATGAAAGTACTTTATCTTTTGATTTCTGAACTTAATTATTTCAAAAGCATGGATTGATAGCTCCTAAGGAAGCTCCTACTTTCAAGATCTAGCTAGCAATAGGAAATCCACCCACATATCTATCTAACCAACCATTTGATTTAGTGATATATTATTTTTAGGTCATTCCTCCCAAGCCAAAGAGAATCTCTCTATAATCATCTAATTTAATGCGTGCACAACCAAAAAATATTTTCTACCACACCCGTATCTAGTTTCTTTCTTCTTCCTCTCTTGGAATATAAGTTGAAATTCTCCAAAACACATCTATCATCCATTATCTTTGATCAAGCATCCATGGCAATAATCTGAGTCTGTATACAATCACTTGATCATTTACAAATCTTAGAAGGAGATAATATGAAGCAAATAATCTGGTAAGTCTCATATCAATCTAATTTATTTTATGAATCCTTCCTAATAGGTAGTTTGAGTTTGAGTTTGAGTTTGAGTCTGAATTAGCTTGTTTAATTCATAGTGTACTCAAAATACTACAATATATGTTTGTCATATGATGAAATTTTTTGATGTATAATGTAAATGACTATTCCTTTAGCATTCATTTTTTTAAAAATTTGAATAAAAATGATACTAAGATTGAGGCTAAGAAATGGAAAATGTAGTTTCATAAACTATGGATAAGATTGTCTTATTGGATCATCAAAGGAGAAAATTTGCATGATTATTAGAATTTCCTCATAAGGTTTTATAGAATCTACTCGAGTGCAATGTCATATCTCTCCCTATACTAATGGAGGTTGATATAATAGAGGAATAACCTAAAGAGGTTGATATCATGAATATTATACTTGGCTTATATGCACATGACATTATACTAATAGATGTTATGGTTTGATACATAAGTTACAAGATTTAATTAAGGATAATATTAGTGAGGCTAACTATGTTAACAGTGTATGTAGGCTAATATTATCAATGTAGCTATCACATTTCTCTCTATAGCATAACATATAAGTAGTAGACCAAAACAAGATCCTACATTTATGAAAAAATAGTGACATTACTAAGATAGTTATAGATCTATTAGAAAGTAATCCATACTCAATATCAAGTATATAGGGTTGTAAATCATATGCCTAAGATATGGGATATGTAGTCTAACTAAGTCTTGAGATAGAATCAATGACACAAATCAATGGTTCTAAAGGGGGTATTAAGGACATAATAAGGAATCATGTAAGTAATTCATAAACATGGGAAAATAAGATCAAATATATCAAGTAAACTAAAATAAAAAAAGATATGAATGCCAAATGGATTGTTTTAGTTATATTCTAGGAAAATAAAGCCTAGAAGAGGTCATAAAACTATGATTGTAATGGCAAGACTAATAACCTCATCATATTATAGCTTTAAGAATAAGTGTGACCTAGGAAAGGACAAAAAAATACATATTACTCTAATAATAATCAAAACAAATCTATCTACTAATTAAATAAAATGAAAGAGAATACGGATAAAGATACTTACCTTGGGTTGACTTGTAAGTGCATCAATATCCTTATTGGATCTAGTAGAATTTTGTAAGAGACATTTTAGGTGACGACCTCAAATGGTAGGGATAAATACCTAAGTGTTCTTAGTTTGGGACACAAAATACAATGAATCACCTCCTTTGTTTAGCTTATACTATTGAGATATAATGACCTTGAACAAGACTTGACCTTAAAAAAAATAAGCCTCTATCCTTTAAATATTTAAGAGCAAAAATTATGAGTGTATGAAGATCATATGAGTATTTTGTGTACTATAATTATATATATTATCCCTATATATATGGATCCAAACCTATAAATCAAAGGTAAATTTAAGCTGAGTAAATTTATCAAGATCGATATGGCACAATGGCATTGGACGATCAAATATTGTATTATTAGTCATGATATAGTAAAATAGACACAAAAAGCTCATAATTGTATCAAAAATTCAAATATAATATATGGATAAACATGAAGGGAAAAATTGTATTTATAGTACAAATATAGTTGGAAATATAGGGAGGTTACACAATTGAATAAAAGGAGATCAAAAAGGAAAAAGGTAAAAGAGACTCAAATGAGGCTAGGCTAATATTGACAAAGGTATTATTGAATAGTATGTGAATATGTATCTCAAATTAATATGAGATAATTGAAACTCTTTCTTAGTTTGCTCCTTAGGAAGTGCACTTATGTCATGTCTACTTCCAATCTACAAAACTAATTAAGTATTAGTAGAGGATTATGAAACTAATTATTTGTAGTTCTAATTTTTATGCTTGATTTGGGTATGTATGTTGCATTGGTTGATAGCCATATATTCATTTCATAATCAATTATTATGTTAGATATTATTTTCATATGTTATTACTTTAATTTATGATCATGATTGACTTTAATTTCATTGTAGATGATTTACATTACAATAATTTATTGATGTTTATATATTGATTATTGTGATAATCTCATATTAACTACCCATTTGTTTGATTGAGGTGGTTGTAGTATTATTACACCTTTATAGGAAATATAGAGGGAGAGCATCATTGAAGAGGGGGTACATATACAAACATTGAGGATGGAGATAATTCCACTAAACTTGCATACACTACATTTTAAATTTAGAGTGAAATGAACGTTACTCTAAATTTGGTTTAAGAGATGAAACTTTCTTACAGTAGTTTTAGAATGGTTAATTAATTGAATTCTTTAATTATCATAGATCTTGTGTTGGTTGTCATGATTCCATTTAAACATTGTCATGAAATTTATTATGTTGTATTGTATGCAAGGCAATCATTTATGTGTTTTAAAATTAGGAAGGTGTTATTTGTTTAATAGTGTTGTTGAATATTTTGATTGATTGTCCCTTTTAGTGGAATATTGGGGGGGGGTGTAAATTAGGGTAAGAACATCCCAAATAAATTTAATTATAATAAACTTTGAAACTTTGGATGTTGTTTATTTATTTCAATGATTTGGGGGAGTTGAATTCACATTTTGAGGAGCTATAGGTTTACATTAGGATGTCATGCCGAATGCAAAACTCTTGACTGCAAGTTAAAGGCCAAATAAAGATATGGTTTATTGATGAATGAAAATGGCATGATGGGAAACTCAAAGAATATTAGGAGAGTTGGTTGGTAATGAAAAAGCATGAAAAGATTTTGGAGAAATAATAAGAAGAGGAAAATGGAGATTAGAATAAGAGATGACATAAAGAGAAGAGATTAGATATTAGTAGCAATAAGATGAAAGTGACCATTTCACACTTTTAAATAGAATCCACTATGTTACCAATTCAATTCATGTTTCTATAGATTATATATTTAGATGGAAAGAAAAAAATGATTTGTGAATGGGTTTTTATTATGCCATATTTCAATGTGTGAAATGGTAGTAGTTGATAAAAAATTAAAGATCTAGGTTTTATGTATATAGACCTGGGGATGGAACTTAGTTCTATCCAAAGGCCTATACACATTATATTGAGCATGTGTGAGACATATTAGATTAATACCAAGACTATAAGTTTGAGACTAATCCTTATCATTTGGATGTTATATATTTTGATAGATTAAGGCATGTATAATTTAATTTATTCAAAATTAAGTGTTGGGTTCAAATGAACATCAAAATACTCCTTACAATCCACTAAATTACTATAGGCTTAACGGCCTTGTTTTGAATTGTTAAAATTTTTGCATACTTGTAGATAATTAATTATTATATATTTTGGAGGGTTTTATTTGCACAATCCTATGTAATTTCAACATGTCAAAGAGGATAAAAATTTGAGTACATCTAGTTATAATTTGGAACCTATGCTCAATTATTAGTTTCTTCTTATAATGGGGATAAATGTGTGTGTGTGTGTGTGTGTGTGTGTGTGTGTGTGTGTGTGTGTGTGTGTGTGTGTGTGTGTGTGTGTGTGTGTGTGTGTGTGTGTGTGTGTGTGTGTGTGTGTGTAAACACGTGTATATAAAAATATATATAGGTATATATTTATATAAATACATATTTATATGATTATGTAAAAACATGAGTAGAATTAAAGTGACTTAGCTAAGTAATTAGAAACTTATTTTAGTCATATACGTAAGTGAATATGTATAAATTTAAATGTATAGGTGAAGATAGTTACATTCATTTATGTATGAAAATATATTAAGCATATGAAAATAATTATTTCCCTTTGATGATCTAGTATAGTTGTTCGTTTTAGGGAAAATATTATAGACTTATACATTATTTAGTTATGAGGAAATATGAACATATACATTAAATAATATGATCCTATACAAGCATGTCATAATGACTAAATATAGTTCATTTGAATAGAGATGGTTAGGGTATTTTAAATGATTATCATAGTAAGATAGGTTCTAAGTATATATTCAGGTGTACTAGTAAAATTGGTTGAGTATTAGAATCTTCCCTATTGTTTCATATGAACAAATGTGGGAATCTTACAATATATATGATGTTAATTATCATCAACCATGTATGAAAATTTGTAGTCATCTAATATTGAGATATTAAACTCAAGCATTAATTTGTCTCCTTTTTTATCATTTTAGATGGTTATAGGTTAAATTGTGGGTTTTGAAATGATTATTTATGTTTTAAATTATACTTTAATGGGTTGGTTAACTCATGTGACACACTTTAGTTTATTTGGAATTATATTAATAAATCAAACAAGAAGTTTATTTATAGTTGTTATAGATATATACACTTTGAGAGATGATAAGTATCTCTTACTATTTTATTAAAAATATAAATCTATAGAATTGAGTGAGTCTTTAAAATTATTACAAAGATACACTCTTGCATATTAGTAAAAAAAATGGGAATTAATCCTACAACAATTAACATAGAATTGTGTAATGGTTGTATAATAGCTTAAATAACTATACAAAGTTTAATGGTTATTACAAAATTCTATGAACTATTTAGAACGGACCTTTAATTTACTTATTAACAACTGGTAGTTTTGCTGAATGAAACATTTATAGACTGTATATATTTAATAGTAAAAATATATTTTTTTCTTATATAAAGGCCTATGGTAACCAATTAGGAATAAATAAAGTGTCTAGGAAACATAAAATATTTTTAAAGAACATTATATATGTTTTTAAAGCTATTTTCAAATTTTATGGGTAATATTATTGATTGATTCCTATCATATATATTCACACACATGTGCATGCACACAAACACATGAACTCATGCACATACATATACACATAGGACTTGTGTTCAAATTATATGTTGAGAAGGGACTTAAAATATTTTGATTTCTTGTTCTACTCGCTTATACATATCTAGTTTTTTTGATAAACCTATGCATATCAATTTTGTGGTTAAGTGAATGGAAACAATGAGATTCATGATTTATGATTGTTTGTACCTTATATTACTATTTGGTTTGAGTGTGTGTTGTAATATATATATATACATATATATATATATATACATATATATATATATATATACATATATATACACATACATATATATATATATATATACATACATATACATATATATATACATACATATATATATACATACATATATATATATATATACATATATATATATATATATATATACATATACATATATATATACATACATATATATATATATATATATATATATATATATATATATGTATGTATGTATGTATATATATGTATATGTATATATCTATATATATATATATATATATATGTATATATATATATATATGTATGTATATATATGTGTGTGTGTGTGTGTGTGTGTATATATATATATATATATATATATGTATATATATATTCTACTTGAATCTATATGTGAAAACTCTAGACTTTTTTATTGGTATTAATAGGGGCATTATTAGGGATCACCAAAGATGGGTGGTGGTGGCTTATGTGGGTCCCATTAGAATACAAGCACCCTATGGGTAATACAAATTTCATCTCACATCAACATTAATCATCTAAATATTGAGGGGGACTCTCTTAATATTCTCAATGCTTGTTTGATAAAACCATTCCCTCCCATACCATTAAGATCAGTGTTGATGATGCTAAGCAAGTCATTGAATCCTTTGGGGAGACTTTGATCAATCATAGTTTTTGAGAGGTAAACTCAATATTGGACTCCATATCTAACTTCAAAGTTGGATCCCCTTCCCTAGTCATATGGGAAGAAACCAAGAGTCTCCTTGGTCATTTGTTATATACTATAAATAATGATTCAAATTTTGCACCATCATAGCTTTGAAAACTAGTTACATGTGGGAGAGCCTTACCTAGATGTGCAAAGATTTAATCCTTCTTAATGTAATTATAATAATACTCAAATTTGTATCAATAATATATTGATATAAATATCATATTATATTATACTTGAAAGATAAAGGTCATAATGTGGAAGATTTGAAATTCAATCCAGAATAGAAAGGAAAATATTCTCAAGGCAATGGGTATAGACAAAGATAGACTTGAACCTCTCTCCTACAAGGAAATATAGGGAAAAAAGGGTCTAGAGAAAGTTGTATAAGGGAATATTAATAGAATATATGCAAAAAAAATTGTGCCATGATGAGAAGCTTTCAAAATACTTTATCACGGCCTAGAACAAAATGTTAGTCAAAATGAGAGGAATAAAAATTGAGGTGACTGAAGAATGTATAGGGGAGATAACTAGGATGACCTAGGAAGGTGTGAAAGTATTTAAATATAAAATCCATAAATTAGAGTTGATAAATAATTTCTTCCATATTGAAGTGATATTGAAGATGGAAAAGGGTTTCCCAAGGCAAGATTTACCTTAGTGATGGATAGAGATATGCATTTAGATAATGAAGTATCTGACAATAGAATATAAGTTCACCTTGATATTTTCTCATAATTTTATACTTATAAACAAATCCCTTCCTTATCTCTATGTAGAGGACCCATCTGATTAGGATTTTAGGATTTTAGAGAAAGAGGATGGGTTATAATTCCATGCATACTCCAAACCCCCCTTTCCTTTAACCAACACCCAAACCTACAAATTCCCCCTTAAGTTTTTTGGAGACACTACCCATACTTTTTAGGTGAAAAACCCAAAACCATAACCATTTCATGGAAGGAGGAAGGTAGGAACAAGGGAAAAATAGTCTACAACTTTAATGGCCTAGATTAGAAGTGTAAAAGGAAACTTAGGGCATTTGAAGGCAAATTAATGGAAATTATAAAATCCATGGATAGCCTCATCAAGGAATGTAACGAATTAAAAGCTAAGACCAATCACCTCATGAAAAAATATGATAGAGAAAGCCCATAATAAAAAATCTACCATTAATGAATATGAAATAGAAGTTGTGAAAGACACTCAACCAACCCCTAAAGCCAAGAGGATCCCAATGATTCCTTAAATGAAGACTAAATAAGGTTCTTGGGAAGGACCAAGTAAACACGCACATGAAAGAATGAAGGATAAAACCAAGGAAACTAAAAGATATCTACAAGATAAGGCAAGATCAAAGGAGATTTTTACATCAGTCTAATTATTTATATTACTTTTTTGTTATTTTGTCTTAGTTAAGGCTTATTGGTAGCTTTATGGATGTTTAGATGAAGACCTTCAGTGTTTTACAACCTGATGTGGATTTATTGTTTAACTACAGTTCTAACCTTTTATGTTTAAAATTTAATGGTTGTTAGATCCATGTAAAACCAAATTATTTTACCTAATCTAATAAAACATAGGTGATAGATATATGAGGGTGATAATACGTAACTCATATACCTATCCCCTAATATCTTTAGATAGTTATGATTTAGTATTAGATATTTTTGTGTGATTATGATTGACTCAAATCCTTAGATCTGATTTGTATAATGAAAACTTTAATCAAATTTATGTTATAGCAAAGGATTTTCATTCTACTGTACTTTCTAATTTACATGTGTATGATTATTTCATAGTAGATATAAGATTGGATTACCTAGTCTACATGATTGTTGCATACATTCATGATTATACACACATGGGTTCTTGTTAATTTATTAATATATTCACCATTATTATTTTCCCTATGTGAAGGGTAGGTCCACTCCCAATGGGGAGGTATACATGAGAGTGACAATATATGGTTGGAAATAAAGAGATAATATGATGTTCTCCCTCTATTCGGCTATTTACACCATGGGGATCATAATCATGGATACATTCATGGATATTAAGTTGTTTGTGAAGATCATTTATACTATTATACATATTATATTGTATATCTGACATTGTATTCAAATTTACCATATTGTACATTAATATTAGATGGATATTTATCACAATAGTGGTTGTGATATTTGTAATTAATTCTAAATATTATGATAGTAGTGGTTGTATTCTTATTTATAGTTGAAATGTGGATAATATCAGTGTTAAGTTGTAATTGATTCATTACATTGTTCATTCTATGAGAACTATTCATCTTGAAATCTATAATAAATAGTTTGGAAAATAAATGGATCATTTAGTTAACCATCAGGTGATGTATCACTACATTTATTACATTAGGTACACTTAGTAGGAAACAAGAATTTTAAAAATATTTTTTGTATAAGTGTACCATTGGTATTAAAAAAAACTATGTATCCATTATGTAACCCATTGGGGTTATAACATTATGTTATTAGTACAAACTTTCATTGCTCAGACCTAATGATTCCACTAACATAAATCAACTATCCTAATTTTTAGATAGGATAATGACACATAGTAAATTGAGTGGTAAGGGGAATTCAAATACAAACCCTCAAATTGATCTTAATTAGCTAGTAATAAAACAAGCTACAAAATGTGATCAGATGCTTGCTTTCATGAATGAGACTAAAGTCATGATAATATATTTAGAGAGATAAATTCATAAACTTGAGGAGGAATATGAAAAAAAGGTTATAGAAGAATGAACTGATGAATAAGAAGTACCTTAGGATTAGGGGCATGAGGAAGGTCAATAAGTGGGTAGATCTCAAATAGCTATAGAGATTGTACATGATATAAATAAATTGAACCCACCCAAGTTTGATGGTATAGTATTGGGTAATGGAGCTGAAGATTGGATCATTAAAATGGAAAAGTATTTTAAGATTTGAAATTATTATGAGGTGACTAAGGATATTTTTGGTGTTTACCAATTGATTGAGGAAACACAACTTGGTGTGTTAATAATAATCTTGAGATGAACCTTGATTATACTACCACCACTTGGGATTAGTTTTTGACTCTTTTTAGAACATGATGGCTACCTTAGCTACATTTTGATCATAAATTGATAGATGTCTAGAATATAAAGTAAGGGGATTTTTTAGTTAATAAATACTGGGAGTGATTCACAATTCTCTTGAAGTATGTTTTGTAGTATAAAAAATATGACTGTTTCCAAATAAAGAAGTTTATTATCAGCTTAAAACCCAAAATTGGGTGTGAAGTGGATGTACATGGACCAAGTATTTAAGAAATTAGTTAAGTAAGAGCAAAAGATAAAATCACTTGTAGAGGTTAGAGAAATTTTTAAAAAGAAGTTTAAATTTTCCAAAACTCCCTTTAATAAAAATAACTAGAAATGGAATAGGAATTCCAAAATTTGATTTAATAGCTAGAATGTAGGATTAAGTAAAGCTTCAAGGAGTAGGAAACTAAGAGGTAGTTTTAGAGAAGGATTTAAGGGTGATAATTAGGTTGAGAGAAAGGGATCACCTGGTGTATGTTTTACATGTGGAAGAGATCATGCCAAGTATTGTCCTCGATCAAAGACATAAAATAAATAAGAATTTATCCACCTCTAAATCTTAGAAGGTAACCTTTCAACAATGTATTCATGCAGTAGTATATTATCATCAAACATAATTTCAAGCATATCTCATTGAAGTATTATGTATTTTATTTGGGCATCTTATTTATGTTTTGATAGATACATGAGCTACTAAATTATTTATCTCTCCTAGAATGCTAAGTAAAATATCTATGAAATCTATTTTTATGGAAAATGCTTAGTTATTTTAGTATGGGAATGAATCCAAAGTCAAGGTTGACATATGTATTATTGAGGCTGAAATAGAGTTGCTAGAAATCACCATAGTTGTTGATATTTATGCAGCACCACTAGGGTCATATGATGTGATCCTAGGAGTGAATTGGCTCTGTAGTCATAAATCCAAAGTTGACTATTTACTTAAGAAGGTTGATGTTTAGATGATTTTTGAAATCAAACCCAAATCTAAGGAGATTAGAAAGAGTTATTACTTAGGCAAGTTTAAGCCATATAGTTAAAGAAGGCTCACCAAAAGGGATGTCAAGCATTCCTAGTCAAGATGGACGAAATTGGGGAAGCTAAAGAACCCACTTCGTAAGACTATCCTTTTTCTAAAGAGTTTTAGGATGTATTTCGAAGTAAATACCAAGGTTGAATCCTAAAATGGAATTTTATTTCACCATTGATATCATTCTAGGATCAAAACCACATTTAAGGCTCCCTAGAAAATGAAAATAAATGAGATAATCGAGTCAAAGACCCAAATTAGGGAGATTTTGGCCAAAGGATTGATTTACTAAGTGTTTCACCATGGGTTTCATCTATAGTATTTATCAAGAAGTATAAAACACTTCATTTTTGTATTGAATACCAAATGCTTAATAAGGAAATAATCAAGAATAGGTACTTATTACCTCATATTGATGATATTTTTGATCAAATTCATGGTGTACCAATCTTTTCAAAGATTGATATGCATGTCAAATACCATCAATTGAGAATTTGAGATAAACATATTCTAAAAATAGCTTTTATGACTCATTATGGGCTTTATGAGTTCATAGTACTTCCTTTTAGAAGAATGAACACACTTGTAGTATTCATGAATATCATGAACAATATGTTTATGGATTAATTTGATCATTTTTTGCTAGTCTTTTTGGATGATATTCTCATCTATTCTAAGAATGAAGAAGAGTACATTGAGCACATGCAATTAATTTTAAAGCATTTACAAAAGCACAAACTCTATGGAAAGTTATCCAAGTGTTCTTTATTATAAAAAAAGAGTACAATAATTGGGACACATTATCTCTATACAAGGAATTTCATTGGATCCAGCTAAGATTAGATCCATTATGGAGTGGAAAACACCCAAAAATGTGCATGAGGTGTGTAGTTTTATGGGTTTAGTAGGGTAATACAGGAAGTTTATACTAAATTTATCCAAGATATATAATGCAATCACCTCTCTTCAACAAAAAGATAAATGTTTTGTTTGGTCTGATAAGTGTGAAAAATCATTTTAAGTTATAAAAAAGAGTGTTGGTTTTTATTTTCTATCTAAACTTTTACTTAGGAGATCTAAAGTTTCTAGTTCCCAATAAGCTAATGCACTAGTATTTCATGTAATTTTGAGCTCTTGCACATTGTGGGTTGTGTTTCATATTAATACACTTATAATATATTTGTGTTTGTTCATATATATTAATCAATGACTAAATAAAAAATAAATACATAGTTATGACCTCATTTTAATTACGTAAATAAACACGATTAAGAAGATAATTTCCATGAGATTCAAAGTATGCATTTCACAAGTTCAAATAATGTAGATTATATTCATTATAGCCAAATACGAATAATTAATTACATAATAGACATGATAGTAACTCAATGATGCAACTTAACTATCAATTATAGTGCAATATTAGGATTTAATAACTTTCATGATTCTGCTATCTACCACAATCAATCATTACATAATACAAATGCTCAAGAACATCACAAATATCTACATAAGGGTATTTTTACTTAGTTTTACTTGAAAAATTTATTACATTAATTATGACACTTTTAGTGACTATCCAAGGATACGAGTAAACTGAGAGTAGTGCCAATTGTAGAGACCCTATTCAAGCCACAACTAGCTTCTGACTAGAATTCAAACTAATTTCTATCAAACATTGTAAATTAAGCCTAGGAAACACTAAACATCCCAATTTAGGATGTGCATCATTCATCATTGTTCAAAATAATGTTGAGGCATCCCTATTTGGAATACTATCCTATATGCAATAATAACCTCTAACAAATTTATCCCCAATCACCTTGTGACCTAACAACTAGTAGTTTAGCCTATGGACCCATTAAACGAAGCACTTGAACAATTATTAAAAGAGATAAAATGCTAATAAAAATGAATCAACTAACTAAAATAGATTAAATTCTTATCTAAATAATCCATTTAAAATTAATGAATATTTAAAAATGAAAATTCAAAAATTCAAAATATCAAGCCTTTTCATCATTGCCTTTATGAGTTGTCAAGCTCTTTTAAAATATCTCAAAATATATAAGTTGAGATCCATGATTATTAATTGAAAATAATAATATCAATCATTTTCATCATTGCCTTTATGAGTTGTCAAGTTCTTTTAAAATATCTCAAAATATATAAGTTGAGATCTAAGCCTTTTAATTGAAAATAAGAATTGCATGACACGTTTTAACTCATTTGGAGTTAACTTCAACTCACCTAGGATTAGTTTGAATTCATTATATATTTAAACTCAACCTTAACTCACCTTAGGTGAGATTTAATTTTGGATTATATAAACACAATAACATACCTATTTATCTCTAAGATTTGATAGTGTAGTGTTATTATGTAGGATTTCACCCATAAGCTTCATTAGTGCAATGTTACCATGCCAAATTCATAAGCCAATCGACCAAGACAAAGTGCCAAGGAGAGGTGGAGGAAAGATATATTCATTGTTAAAGACTTCTTGATATGCATGACAGAGAAAAAAACTTCACCAAGACATTTTAGAGCTCCAAGGAAAGTAAAACAATGATTTATTTCATGTTCTAGTTGTGTTTTCACTTGTATGCTTATTACATATGCTCTCCCTAGTGTCTAGGCTAGAGATGTTAATTGTTTAGTGTTTTATTTTGATTTATTTTATTGGAATAACACTATACTAAACTCCCCTCTACATATTCTTTGTTCACATGATGGCACACCTGGTAGGACCCACACCCCACGAAATTCTTCCCAAGGTATTTTAGGACATTCTCCTAACATTTTTCATGTCAAAATCTAAACTTGCTGACCAAAAAAGTGGAAATTGAAGGCTCACAGATGTTCTATAAGAAATCATAATTTTAATCTATATAGATGTATTTTTCTTTCTAAAATCATGATATTTCATAATACTACAACTTTACAATTGTGATATTGCATTAACTATTGAGATATTACACTAACTATTGTGATATTACCTTTAACTATCACAATTTTCTACTAACTATTCTATTTTTTAGGAAAAATATGATATTACACAATATCATGACTTTGTAATCATGATATTGCATGATAAGTAGAGATATTACATGATAAGTGGTTATTTAATGTGATAAATAGAGATATTACATTATAATTAGTGATTTTGTGTGATAAGTAGTGATATCACCTTAACATTTATGGTTTTCCCATTAACCATTTTATGTTACAAGTTAAGTTATGTTTTGCCTTAAAAGTGGCATTATTGTCATAACTTTTGTGATATTACTTTTAAGAGTTAATGTTTTGTGCTAACACTTTCTTTTGTAGGAAATTGCAGTTTTGTCCTAACTAGTGGCAGTTTTGTAAGAAAAGTTTTAGTATTACTTTGTGTTTATATGATTTTAAACTATGTGTAAAAATTTTGAAACCTAAGAGCTAATTTTCAAAATCCATTTTTCCAATTACATTTTGTTTCTAATCATAAAGACCCCCTAAGATATTTTTCAAAACCTAAAGGCAAGGAAAAGATGGTTCTAAGCACTCTAAGATTCAAAACTCACATTCAAATTTGGTGTTTTAAAAATCTTTTACTTAAGTTATTTTTTTAATTTAAGTTTTCACAAAATTACAATGGGTTAAACTTCATGACATATTTCATTTGGTGTTATAAAAATTAACTCACACTCTAGTTAAATACCCATAAGAGATTTTCATTTTTATGTTTGTTGATTGAGTGTTTATTTTTCAAGATGAGTGTTATGGGTAAGTTCTCCCCCCATCCCATTTAGGGACCTTGGGTGATAAAAAATGTTCACTTATTGTTGTCTATTTTATATAAAATCATATAAGAAAAGTTGTTAAGGCCCTCCCCAAAATTTGAGAGATTTGTATGACCCCAAAATAACCCTAAAGTCTTTCAACTTTCTTTATCATATGCATTTTAGTTTATGATCAGGAGTTCATTGCATCATCATGGGTTCTATAGGGAAATGTTAACCCTATAATTCATCTCCTAGCATCTCTTCAACCCCACTCCATGGTAGGGGCATACAAATTGAGGTCAAATTACTAGGATGCTTATTTGGGAAGTTACATAAGGTCTATTAGTAAGAGACTTCCTCAGAACTTATGTTTAACTTATACATCACACTACAATGATCAATTAATGGATATAGTGATTTTGAAAAGGATAATAAATTTTCAAAAAAAATTGGTTAATGCAGATCCAAATGATGTGATCAGCGTAGACTTAAACACACATATGAGAAGATTTACAAATGAACAAAAATTGATAGTTTAGATAACCTCACTTATTATTGATGTACTATCAATATAGGGTGAGTATCCCAAAGTTCCATGTCACCATATGAACTCTTGAGATAAGATGCCTAAAACCCATACTTTTCATGTGTTTTTACTTTTTAGATTAATAGCTTAAATCCCTCTCAAGAGTAAGTATATAGACAAAATTTCATAGTATGAAGCTACCTTATTAGTTTTAGGATTCAAGACATTATACTTATGTATTTTTATCATTTCTCATTTTTACTTACATGGTCTTGAGTTAAAACTATTTTGTTTATCATATCACATCCAAAGCAAGTCATGTTTGCACATCACTCCTTTGTTTGAAATGGCATTATATCCTTCATTTGGCATCACACATTTACCTTAGTCATTTATTAAACTTTTGTGTGTGTGTCACTTGTTTGAAAGGAGCGTCATTACACTACCCATGTCACAAAATGATTTATGCATATATGTTCTCCCCCCCATCCCCTTTAAGGAACTTAGGTGACCAAAAGTGCTCACTATTTCATATGTTCCTTGTACAAAGGCATGAAAAGAATGTCATTAAGGCTCTCCTCAAATCTATATGGTTTTGGTGATCTAAATGACACCTTAAAGTATTTTTACTTTATCATTATTTTTATGCAACTTAGATTATGAGAAGGAGTTCATAGCCTCTTCATAGGTTCTCTATGATAGTGATAACCTAGGAATTCATCTCCCATCATCATTTCAACCCCACTCCATGGTGGGGTCTAAAAATCAAGGGTGACATGCTAAGATGTTTACTTGAGTGATTAAGCAAAAAAATTTAATGGTATTCTAACTCAAACCATAGGGGCAATTCCAACATCACACTACACTATGAAAATGATAGATGTAATGGTTTTGAAAAGGACAAGACATTTTCATAACAAGGTAAATGCCATATATCAAATTTATGTGATGTATATCTAGTGTTAGCCACACTTGGGGCCATCTAGATGTATAAATATTTAGTTTTACAACAACCCCACTTGCCACAGACATATTATTGATGCAGGGTGAGTAGCCCAAAGTTCCATGTCACTATACAATTTTTTGGAACAAGGGGGTGTATAAACCCTACTTATTCACACACTTTTATTTTTTGATTAACACTTAAAATCCTCATAATATCATGTATATAGATGGAATTCAATGGTATGATGCAACCTTGTCTTTTTTAGGACTTTGGACATTATACTTAGTTATATTTTGTCATTTTATCCTTCACTTGCTTGGTCTTATTGAGTCTAAAACTTGTTTGAAAACCAAAACGCATCATCAAAACATCTTTGTTATACACCATTATATTTAAACAAGGAAGTGTTACAATAACCAAACCAAAATCACTTTTTGCCTTATTAAAATCATCATTTGAAACATTGTGTTTGTCTTTTCTAAGCATCATTGTTATATTTCCCATTTGAGTCTAGACCATTTTGAAAAAATATCCAAGTACTTCATTTTTAATTAAAGTTCAAAATCTCACCTTTCTATGTTATAGGCCAAGGTGTTAATCAGTTTGCCATTGACACTTGGTTTGAGTTAACTTGGGTACAATTTTTCATTTGGGTCAAAGGCCGTATATAGAATCATCATCTTTTTTATCACTATGGACATAATTTATCTTATGTTTACTCACACTCTAATTCCTAGAACCATTCTACTTCATATTACCATATGGCAACATTTTGGTGCCCATTTGGTTTTAGCTTTATACTTGGGAGTTATTGTGTGTTTTCATGTTTTGAGCTTCTTGGTTCACATTTTTATCTTCCTAATTAAAAATACCCTCTTCTAATTTTTTAGTCATAAATCATCAAAGTTGTATCTAAATTTTAAGGTATTGATGTATCTTTGACCTAAGTTTGTTGTGCCATCTTGCATTTTAGGTTTCATATTTATCATACCCTCTTCCAATTTGACAATTTCAACCCATCAAAATTGAGTAAATTCATGACCATTTCTTCTAATTGCGTGGTACTATGCCACTTATTTTACTGTATTCTATTTTTACCTTGTCACTTATTTGAATAAATCAAAACACACCTTTAAAAATTTTGTAAAACACATTTTACAGCTTAGCAAATGTAGAGAATAATATTCTAGGCATGACACAAAGGTATACTCATAGTGGGGTCTCTTACAGCCCTAGTTGTAAAGAAGAGAATTTTATGACAGACATGAGCACTCCATATTTGAGGATAACATCCTCTTTGGGGCTAATTTGTAATTACCTAACCAATCCATGATGATTTTTTTATGCAACCCTATTCCCCCTTTAGTTTACATGAGCCACCAAGCTTCCCATCACTCGAAGGTTACCATTCTATGTTATCCTTTGTTGGCTTGCATGAGTGATAAATATACATAGTGATCAAATGTTACTATTGATAATTTTGACCTCAAAAGTCAAATTATCATCCCTACCATTTGAAACTTTACATATCATGCTAGTTTATCTTATGAGTCAATGAGTTGGAAACCAAACTATCTTAGCACATCATGCAAGGATGAATAGATCAATTTTTTTGTGCATTTAATAAGTTCTCTTGGAAGGTCAACTAGGGTAAAAGGATTTAATGGACATGATGTATTTAGTACCAAGATCATCCCCTATAAATTTGATATCTTGATGAGTTTTCCATCTCAAGATATATGCCTTCAAAGGTGATCTAGCAGTATGGGATATGCCCAGGGACATCAAGTTAAGGCCACAAGAAATATCCATTTGGATTCACAAAATATTTAACAAGATTCAAGTTAAATTCAAGGTTGAAAATTGGTATGATCTCAAAGGATGGGGTTGAAGTTAAATGTTATATAGATAATAACTTGAGTAAGTGGGGCCATCAAGATCAATGGCATGAGTTAAATTATGAAAATCAAGATAAATGGTGAGCATAAGGTCAATGAGTTAGCAAATGTTGAGATAAAACATGTCAATGATAAGTTTCATGATCATAATGACCTATTAGATCAATGGTACACATTCAATCAAGCAGAAGGAAGATCAATTGTATGCATTTAATTGTGCTGATAGATCAATGATGTGCATAAGGTCAATAAATCAAAGAGTATATTGCACACATAGCCACCACATGGTGTAAGTGCATTAACTAGATGAAACTAACAATAGGATCTTGAGGATAAATGTGGGGCTATTAAGTGGCATGATCTAGAGAGTAGATAAAATATCAACAACAATGATGAGGGTCAAGGTTAGAAGACTCCAATGAGGATCAATGGATTAGATTTGATCAAGTTTTAGGGAGCATAACATGAAAATGCATGTCTAAACTTTCAATGGTCAGGTTTTAAACTAGAACATAAAAATCAAAGGAATGCCATAAAGGTAGACATGTTGAAGTAAAATATTTCACCACCCTAGGAAAATAAATTCATAAATGTGAGATCTAATATGATCTAAGTTACTAGGATTATATCCTAAAAATCCATCAAACACCACTAAAGCTCTGTTAAAACCTCTCAAGAGCTCTCAGGCATAGGTTTTACATATTATGCATAATCAAGAAACCCCAACCTATGGATCTTCACTACAATTATGGCTACATGAAAACTAATAGGGTGATTGGTTTTCATATATAATAAACCTATATTGAGGATTGGGAGTAATGTAAGAATTATGGATGTGAAATAAATATTAGAAGGGACACTAGAGAATGAGTTTAAGAATGATAATCTGAATAACATAGCAAGATCAAGCATGGTGGATAGCTTAGAGATTGAGGAAGATAATGGAGAATTTAATGAAGTTCCAAGAGCCTTTGGGGACTTTCCCATGTTGGATGGTTCATGACTCAACATCCTTGGATTAATTGTAATTTATTAAAGGTAGTTGAGCTTCATTTATTGATTACTACTTGCTCAATTCCATATATCTCTTCCCCTTTCCTATATATCTCTCATTATCTTCTTTAGGATTAGCTCTTAACTCTCAAATGTTTTCTTTGAGTAAATATACTCTTATGCTTTTTGCATGCCTAGGATAAAATTTGTACTATAGCACCTATTTCATGTAATAAAAAGACTAAATTCCTCCATTTACAAGAAGAATTTAAGTGTGCTTTAGAAATTCATTGATGTGGTTAAGTGACGGTATGCTTTCCTTTGCATTTTTCTAGGTTTTCTCACCTTCATAAAGTGTCTTATAGATTTAATAGGTCATTCTACGTGCAATAGATAGTCTAATGATTATTTTGGAAGTGGACAATTGTCTTCCCACGCTAGATTGATAGCTAGTTTCATGACTTTTTTATGAAATACTTATGTGAAAGTGGTCAAAAGTGAATGAAGTGATACTCAATAGTCTTGAAATTGTATGATATTTTATCTTATGGAAGTATAAGTGTTTAAAAACATTGTTGCATCACCTCCTTTTACATGTTTTCATGCATTATTATCTATTTATCTCCCTTTTCTAGACAAGATATTAGTTTAGGTGATAGATCCAAAAATAAGTTGGAATTATTTAGAGGTTAAACCTCAACATAGGATACCCACATCTTGATGTTATTCCAATTTTGTGGCTTAGTTAGAGGGAGCATAAATAACTCCTCCCATGGGTGCAAATTAAGACCACAATAATTTGTAGCATGCCTAATGGGACACCAAAAGGACATTCTCCTTGACATAGCTTAAGTTTGGAGTTAAGGAAAATCATTTAAAACAAAGAAGACATCCACCATCATCAAAATATAAATATTGATTAGATTGCAAAGTTCATAGCATCATCTAGGCAATACACTCAAGCCAAAAGTTGTTATAAGGTCAAAAAGTAATGATATTCCTCTTAAATTCATTTAATTTCTTTTTAATTCATATAAAAGAGCAAATATTAATAGGATAAGACCATATCCTTAGAATAAGTATTCATCTCCTAGTTATCTTATTATCCTAAGTACTGCAATCCCGACTATCCAAATGGCCATAGAAAATCAAGTGTTAGTTCCCTTCAATAGGGGTAGCCAACTTAATTTAGCCTATTTTTATGATATACCTATGTATTCTCTTAAGAGTATCCCATTATTTTAAGGAAAATATCAAACAACCCATATTGAGCACATCTAGGATGTTGCCAATCTATGTTCAATTCAAAATGTTGTTCAAGATGATGTAGCCATTAGACTGCTTATTGCTTATTTTAAAGGAAAATCAATGTAGTCGTATAAAAATATCCCACTAAATTACATTATTACCTAGGATGAATTAGGTGCAACGTTAGTCAGACAATTTGAGAATAAATCTAACCACATATCTTTAGTTAAACATCTAAATACTATAAAGAGGTCTCCTCATAAGTTCATGTCTGATTTTAACCTCAAATTCCAAAAAACATGGACTATGATACTTGCATTGATTATATCATCCCCATAATATTCCTTCTTATACTATCTAAAGGCCCTCAACTTTGATATTAGTTTGGTGATATACTCAATGGGTGGTTTTACCTTTTTGGATGCATATGAGGTTGTAATAAGAGCATATAATAGCTTGATACAAGTTTTTAAACTCTCTCCAAGACCTCCAATGCCTATATTTATAGAATTTAAATCATATCCAACCCCTCAAGTTTCTCAAATTCCATCTTTAGCTCCTATTCCATCCCCTAAAGTCCAAATTATAGCCCTTTCTAGTCAAGCTAGTGAGTTTGGAGAGTTGAAAATTTTGTTACAATCTTTTCGGAATGAAATAATGTAACTCAAAATACAAAAATATTAGGCTAATAGGTCATATCAATAAAAACAATTAGAACACCTATCAACCATTTAGAGATCAAAGGCCTCTATATCAAGGTTTTAGATAAAATAAACCACTCTACCAATCATAAGTAACCATAACTCAATCTAAACCATATGCATCCATTCATACTAATGAAACTTCCCATTCAATATCTATTTTTCTCACACCACCTCAAAATAACTTGATGTAAGATTTAGGTTGGTAACCCTCCAATCTCAATGGTGCTCAAAACCAAGCCTTGGTCTCATAAAACATCATTATGCCACAAATGGCATAAGAAGAGTTTTATCTTCAAGGATGTCAATACCAAGAAACAAGTTTGGTATCATAAGGAGATATTAAATAAGTTCAAGGTAAATCTAATTCCATTAATGTGAATTAGAAAATGGATAATTAGATTGCATTCAACCAGGTTGGTGAGACTAACAATATAATTGGTCAAGTTGTAGCTTTGACTAGAGCTAAAATAAGATCCATTAAGGAGAAACAAGAGTCATGTAATGATTCAATTAATATTAATTTTGTTTCCAATATCATCAAAGATAAAATTGTTACCTCTATAATATAGAAAGATCAGAATGCAGAGGTTGGAAAAGTTCCTCAAATTCCCCTAGTTCATAAGAAATCAATGGTTTAGAAAGTGAATTCAAAATTTAGTGGAGCCCAATTTTAGTATATAGTGGATTAAATTAATAATTATAATGTTTGAATTAGCATTTGTAATTCCCTCACTATTCTAAGAAAGAAGGATATGCTCATTCAAGAGATTTTAGGTCTCAAAATGTCTCCAAAACTAGTTGAGAAATAATGTGTTGTCCTAACCAATTAAGACTAGCCAACTAAGAAATAAGTAAAATAAGTACATAAGGTTTTAAAGGTGGACAAATCCAAGGTAAAATTAAATAAAACTCCTCCATTATATCTATCTTTGATAGTTGGTGACACTTTAGTTCATAATTGTATGGTGGATAGTGGAGTTAGTAACACCATTATGCCTAAGAAAATTGTAGACAAGCTTGATCTTATTTATGAACCAAATAATAAAAGAGTATTTTAACTATATATATCACCAAAAAATATATTATGTATTATCAAATATATAAAGTTAACACTACATACTTTTTCTAATGTTCCTATTCAACAAGATGTAGTTGTGGTGGACTTGCCTCCCTAATTTACCATGTGTTTATCAAGGGACTTCACTTAAAATATTGGAGGATACTTATCAATTGATTGGAAATATTTATTTTTTATAAATAGGTATGTGATGAGTCATAAATTCATCATTTAATAATTTCAATCCATATTTTGTGTCTAAGGTTGTATGCAATAGGAGAAAGAGATCTCTAGCAATCGGTCTCTTCTACCACACTTGCAAGAATTGAAAAGTACACTTGAAAGAAATTAAATCACACCAAAAATTTTAAAAAAATTAAATTAAACTTTAATAAATATAAAATCACACTTTTAAAAATTAAATCACACTTGTAATAAAGTAAATCACACTTGCAGGAAAGTAAATTATTGAATTGAAAATAAATGATAAACACGTAACACACCTGCAGGTTCAAAACAAACTTTATAGAAAATAATTTTTTACATTAAAAATAAATAATAACAATTTAAAATCATAATTACATAATAATTAAATAAATAAAAATACATTTTTCCATCTTCCTTGGAATGAGTGGCTAGCTCATTCCTCAAAACAGGATTTTAATCAGAACACTGGATTTATGTCACAAAGCTTTAGAATATATTACTGATAATCAAGATAGATTATAATAGTGTGAGAGGTTTCATTTATAATCTCATGATTCCAAATAAATATTTATTCAAGAATAATAATCCTAGATGCTCTCTACCAAATATGAAGAGAAACATAAGAACCTAGATATTCTAGTTTATCTCAATCTTTCATAAATTATAGAGAGAAGTTATTATATATTTACAACATAAACTCAATATTAATAAAATATGAAGAAAATTATTTATGTAATAAAATTATAAATATCTAAATTTAGATACAATCCTAAGTTAGTCTGTAGATAGACCTGCACAATCCATAGATATGCCTACACATTCCATAGATATGCCTGCATAGTTTGTAGATATACTTGTAGAATCCATATATTTTAAAACCCTAGAGTCCATATATTTTAGAACTTTTAAAGTTTATATATTTTATACTTGAAAATTCCATTTATTTTAGACCTAAAAATCCATAGATTTTAAAACTTGTAGAGTCTATAGATTTTAGAATATATAGAGTCTATAGATTTCAAATCTATAGAGTCTATAGATTTTCTTCAAGTTGTATTATTTGAAATATTGATGACTATGATGGATCCCTTGAATTTTGATGATTTGAACTAGTATTCTATAGATTAACTACATGAATTTATATCTATTGGTTTAGTCTATAGATATGAAGTCAGTGAGTCCATAGTAAATCTGGGCGAGTTTGTAACTAGACTAGGTGACTTGTAGCTACATCTAGAATGCCTATAACTCACCTCAAAGTTGATATTTGGTTGGTACCTCATGATAATGTATAATATATATTATTATGGGATGCATATATACACCTTAATATATTTTTACATGAATTTAGTAATAATAATCAATAAACAAGAAGAAAATTATTTATAAAGAAATAACTAAGATATAGTTCTCTATTTCATTCTAAATAAATCATAAGTTCAGAAACTACACTTAGATCCACTTATAATGCAAGGATAAAATATGTTATTTCATGGATATAATGAGCCATTTTATGGTCTCATCATCTCTCCCACACCTAACCTCATGTATGTCCTCATGCATGCCATTCTTTTATCAAAAAATTACTTAGGATACAAATTCATGAGTTAGATATTCTCATTATATAATATGCTTTCTAGATTTTAATTTTCATGAGTAAAATGATTTGTATCTTGTAAAATATTATTTTATTTCATAGGCAAAATTTTTCAATGTAGGTGGTTAATAAAATGCATTTGTCAAAGATAGATTCTTGTGTAGAAATTTTCCTTCAATCATTGATTTCTCTTTAACATAGATTCTTGTGTGGAATTCTCATGCTACCCTATTATTTTTTTTAATGAAGTGGGGTTAGGTTATTTTGTTGATAATTTCCTATTGTGCCTACATAATTATATTTTCTCAAAAAAATAATTATCAACATAGAATAAATTTTGATGCTTCAAACTTTGAATAATTTTGAAAACTATATACCATTATCAAAGTCATTAACTTGATTTTACTAAGCCCCATTCTTTATTTATTGATGAGAATATTTTCTTTCTCCTTCTCTCCCACACCTAATCTCATGCATGTCCTCATTCATGCCAATGTAAATATGTGTAAATTCTGGTGATATTTTATTCATTTTCCTTCATTTCAAAAAAATATATCTTTATGTAATAACAAAACTTACAAGTAAATTTAAAAGTAAAATAAAAGAAACTAGATACCTTGACACAACTTCAGTTCACCTTATATTTCTTGATTTCAACCCCATGGAGCACATTGGAAAATATGTTTGAAGAATGGAATCCAAATCAATGATGAAAATGAGATCATAAAAAGTTAGCAACCAACTATTTATTACAGGTGGGAAAAGCAGCCATTGCTAGTTTTCAACTTTTTCCATTTTTTTTGTATTTTTTTTGCCCTTAACTAGCCAGTAAAATTGGTTTTCTAATCAAGTCTCATTTTTA
This sequence comes from Torreya grandis, assembly GCA_037957365.1. Lineage (NCBI taxonomy): Eukaryota > Viridiplantae > Streptophyta > Pinopsida > Cupressales > Taxaceae > Torreya > Torreya grandis. The sequence continues at coordinate 76,790 of JARHVA010005992.1, forward strand.
AATTAATTGGCCTACTAGCAAGCTATTTTTAAAACAAAGACTTCCAACAATACCCGATGGTTTTCATTATTATTATTATTATTTTTAAATTGATGACATGGAAAATGTTATCCATAAACTTTATGCATCTTCATACTGCTTACAAATGTAACATGGAATTTTTTTTATGTTGATATTCATTAGTATTGGTCTATGGAGTGATGACCAATAATTGATGATAGACACTTGCTGATTTTACTACATGTTATCTAAGGTAATTCAGGATAATGTCCCAACTACTTGTTGAAGTCATAAACAAAAAAAATTATCTTCAGAATGACTTCTTGTAATGAAAGTATCCTATAAAAAAATTAGAAACAAACAAGACCTTTCCAACCAAGTATAATATCAAAAATCTTAAATAAATATAAATGCCTAAAATAAACTATTAATATGAATCATTTAAATATACATGGAAGAATTTAGTTAAACCTATGTAAGAATGATTGGTGGTTCAAAAATTCTAATGGATTTTTATTATGAAAACAAAAATTCCCTTAGATAAGTTCTATTATTATGATTGGTGGATATGAGTTTGACTAATGGATGGAATAGAGTGAAGATAGATGTTATCAAATATTTTTATTTACAGGTTGAGTAGGAAAGTCTAACTATGATATGCACAGGGATAATGATATATCTTTTAAAATCTTTAGCTAAAACTAGATATTAACTTATAAAAATCTATCATACCTTAAATGATAATGCATGGATGGAGTGAATAAATAATGACCTATTATTTTTATACATAGTAGTTGATAAATAAATGATATGAAAATACTAAACTAAAAATAAAATGAAGTATAAGAAAACATATCTAAATATTCTTCATAGATAAGATTGTACTGTAGGATATCTTTGTTACTACTACTATATTAGATCAAGGTCTTTTTTATTCATAACAATCAAGGACTAGATTAAGGTCTTTGTTATAATGATAATGTCAATACCTCAACCTTAGCCTTGTGATTGATATTAACATTTCCATTCATATCAATATTAACCCATCTAATATTTTTAGTACATTCTTAATCATTGACCATTGTTTTTCTAGGCTAAAATAAAACCTTCAATCTTCTCCTTACAGCCACAAATTCTCTATGTTTGTCTTCATTTTTCATTCTTAAAATCTAGCCAAATAATTAATATCATAAAATATTAATAATTTACTTTTATTATTCTTTTCAAATATGTTGACCCTCATGGAATCCATTCTAGCTTCATGTATGACAATTTATTTGCATGGAATGCTTGATTTGTGTGTTGACCCACATGCATGGAAATTTATTTACATACAATGCTACATGCATGGATATTTATTTGCATGAAATCCAAATTTATGAAACTAACTTCATGCATGTTATCCTTCCACTTAGATTTATGAATGCAATCTAAATTTATGCAACTAACTTCATGCATGCTATCTTTCCACCTAGATTTATGCATATAATCTAAATTTATGCAACTAACTTATTGCATGCTATATTTCCACCTAGATTTATGAATTCAATCTAAATTTATGTAACTAACTTCATGTATGTTATATTTCCACCTAGATTTATGCATGTAATTTTTTTGTATAAATTGATGCATGCATTTTGTCATTTAAAATAGCTAAATTTTATATATGAAGATATGCATGTAATATTTTGATCAACGTGATTTGTGATTGTTTTTCATAATTTGACATGAAATCGATCATCCACATTATTTTAGTTTGGATTTATTTACATGAAATCAGGATTGCAAACTATGTGGAATATGAGCTCCTAGAATTTGGGTGTTTTTTTTATCATACAAAGAATTATATCTACTAGATATACGTATAACTCATAGATCTCTTATATTCATGTCATCATTAAAAATAAATTTTCTAGCTTTATTACATGAATTCATATAAACTTATGAATCTATTACATTTTATGCATGCATTTTTAAATCATAAAAAATCATAAATCCAATTTTTTACATGCATGCATGTAAATTTATAATTCTACTACACTTCATGCATGCATGTGGATATAAGATATGATCTATCATATCATTATTAGAATAGAATGAGATCAAATTAATTGAGTATTTTCCCTTATTCCATTATAAAATCACATGATATATTTAAAAATTCAACTGACCTAAAAATTGTGTGATCCTTTGTTGACAGTTTCAAGAAAGGTGTAACTATATTATATCCTCCGTATAGTCGATCTCAATTCTTTTCCTCAAACAGTTAGATTAATCCTTTAACAATTACAAGGCATAAATTATATATTTTAATTTATGATTAGCTATAGTAATTCAACCCATTTTCTTCATATTTTATGCTATTTTAGATCATCATTTTCTTCCTCCATCTTGCATCGACATTTAAATCCTTTCGTATGGTGTTAGAAGTTGTTATTTTTTACACAGAAGTGTTATTATGGTGTAGGGCAGGGGTGGGGGGTGGGGTTTACATGATTTTTTTTTTTAAAAATCTAATTAAAAAAATAAACTCTAATCTATATTGTAGGAAAATAAATTCTAATCTATTTTGTAAGAAAATAAATTCTAAAGAAAGCATTAACTAAGTATCTCCTGTCATAAAATTTGTAAAGAGACATGCCCTCTCACTAAGAACTTATTTATCTACTTCTACTAGACAATTCTCTTAACAAATTATAAATGTCATAATAATACCATGCTCATAGTAATTGTGTTAAAAATGATGAGTCATCAATTCATCATTTAATAATGTCAATCTAGGGCTGGTGTCCAAGGCTGTATGCAATAGGAGAAATAGATCTCTAGCAATCAGCCTCTTCTACCACACTCAACACTTCCAAGAATTGAAAATAACACTTTCAAGAAAGTAAATCACACCACACTTTACAAAAAAAATAAATCACGCTTATATATATTGAAAAGCATACTTGCAAAAATTAAATCATACTTGAAAGAAAGTAAATTATTGAATTGAAAATAAATGATAAACACAGAAAACACCTAAAGGTTCAAAATAAAATTTATAGAAAATAAATATTTACATGAAAAATAAATAATAAAAATTCAAAATAATAATAATATAATAAATAAATAAATAAAAATATATTTATCCATCTTCCTTGGAATGAGTGGCCAGTGCATTCCTCAAAAGAGGATTTTAATCATAACACTAGATTTATGTCACAAAGCTTCAGAATGTATTAAAGATAATAAAAATTGATTACAATAGTGTGGGAGGTTGCATTTATAATCTCATGCTTCCAACCAACTCTTTATTCAATAATAATAATCCTAGATGCTCTCCACCAAATATGGAGAGAAACATAACAACTTAGATATTCTAACTTATCTCGATCTTCCATAAAATATGGGGAAAGGTTATTATCTATTTACAACATAAACTCAATATTAATAAAATATGAAGAGAATTATCTATGGAATAAAATTATAAAAATCTAAATTTAGATACAATCTTGAGCTAGTCAATAGATAGACTTGCACGATCTATAGATATGCCTGCATAGTTCATAGATATACCTATAGAGTCTATATATTTTAAAACCTAGAGAGTCTGTAGATTTTAAAACCTAAAAATTTCATATATTTAAGACCTATAGAGTCTATAGATTTTAGACCTACAAGTTCATATATTTCAAAACCTATAGAGTTCATAGATTTTAAAACCTATAGAGTCCATAGATTTCAAACTTGTAGAGTCCATAGATTTTAGATCTGTAGAGTCCATAGATTTTATTCAAGTTACATTATTTAAACTATTAATGACCATGATGGCTCCCTTAAATTTTGATTCTTTGAACTAGTCTTCAATAAAAAAACTACATGAATTTAGAGCTACTGGGTGAGTTTGTAGATATGGACTGAGTGAGTCCATAGTAAATCTGGGTGAGCCTGTAGCTAGACTAGGTGAGCCTTAGCTATGTCTAGACTGCCTGTAGCTCACCTCAAAGTTGATATTTTGTTGGTACCTCATGATCATGTCTAATATAACTTATTATGGGATATATCTATACACATTAACAAGTTTTTTTATGGATTTAGTAACAAGAATCAATAAACATGAATACAATGATTTATAAATAAATAACCAAGAGATAGTTCTCTATTACATTTTGAATAAATCATAAGTTCAAAAAATACACTTAGATTCATTTCTTATGCAAGGAAAAAAGATTTTATTTCATGGATATAATGATCCATTTTATGGTCTCATTAGTATGGTACAAAGGTAATAATACATTCTAAACTCATAACATATTTCCATTTGGATCCATATATGCCAAGTGTTGTGAACACTAACTATGTCATCTCAGATGATGTCGTAGAAAATAGTGAAATAGAAGATGAATTACCTTTAGATGGAGTTATATATCTATTCCTTAATGAGTGGGACTATAAATTACATGAAAATGATCGTTATAAGATAATTCAAGAAGGATTTTGTGTTTATTTCCTCCATGAGAATGATACACTAATTCTAACCATGATGAATGATGATGAGCATAGTGATGGTCTATGTCAATTATACTTTTATGGATCAAATAATAAGCATGATACTAGGGCTATAATGATGATAGTTTCTCTATCAAATCAAATGTATTTCTCATCTATTAAATTTTAGTTTGGTTTCTCAAACAATGTTGCAATATATGAGACACTAGTTCATGGTTTACATTGGGCTAAGAAATTGAAAGTCAACACCTTGCAAGTTTTTGGTGATAGTGAACTTGCAGTTCACCAAGTAAGAGGTCTTAATATATGGAAATAATTATTGATTATATATTATAAGCATAGGGTGTGGAATTTACTTGTAGATGTTTAGGCTTTCAATAATCAATCAATACCAAGAAATGAGAACAAACATGTAGATAGATTAGCTACCATTGAGGCACAATTTAGTATCCTAGATGATGTGAAAAGTGAAAAGATCCAATCACATATTAATTTGGTTTTAATACATTATATTATGGATAACCATGATAATTGGTAAGTTTTGGAAGATGACAATCAAATTATCATATTATTTCAAGAAAATGTTGAGTTTTCCTCAAGGAATCAACTAGAGTTCTTGTAGTAATATCGTGATCAGATTGTGTAACTAAAAATAAATAAGTTGACAAAATAATTGGTCACACTTAAGAACATATTTAGTGGTGATGATGATTTTAGGAAGGAAAATTTATATCTTTCAACCAAGAAGGAACACTATGCCAATGCGGAAATTGTAGCTAGTAAGAACCTAAAGTTTGGTATGGTATACACTCCTTGACAAAGAAAATATTTCATTAAATTATGCAAAAATTTTATTTATGTGCTTACATGGAAATATAGTGATCTCAAAGGATTTAATCCAAGCCTAGCTCAACACACCATTGAGTTAGAAACTGAAACTAAACTAGTAAGATAGAGACAAAGGCCTATCTATCCAAAGTTTGAGCATTTTATGAGAGCTGAACTTCATAAACTCATAGAGTCAACTATTATATTTCTAATAAAACACTCCACTTGGGTGGAAAACCTTGTTATAGTATGTAAAAATAATGCTGATAATAGACTATGTGTTAACTTTTATGATTTTAACAAGGCTTCCTTTAAAGATCACTATCCATTGCCTTTTATGTAACAAATTCTACAACTAGTTGCAGGTTTAGAGAGTTTTTCCTTTTTGGATGGATATAGTGGCTACAATCAGATTTTGATCAAATAATAACTTCAATTCAAAACAACCTTCACTACTAAGTAGGGGACATTTCCATATATAAATATGATTTTTGATTTATCCACTACTGGATCAACCTTTTAGAGAGCCAAGGATATGGCATTCTAGGTCCTTTTAACAAGTGTATACTAGTTTATTTAGATGACATAATAGTGTTCGCAAAGAGTGAAAGTTATAACATGATTCACCTTAATAAAGTGTTTGAAAGGTGTAGGCAATTTGGGGTGTCTTTAAATCCCAAAAAGTGTGTCTTCTCAGCTCATGAAGGTAAGCTTCTTGGGCATGTGATCTCAAAACATGGTATGAGCATAGATACTGATAGGATAGATTCAATTATCACACTTTCCTTTCCTAAGAACAAGAAGGCTTTGTAAAGGTTCTTAGGTAAAATAAATTTTATAAGAAGATATATTCTAAATTTTTCCACTTTAGCTATGCCACTTACAACCATGCTAAATAAAAATCAGATTTTTAGCTAGTCCAAACCAGGAGTAGAGAGTTTTAGAAATATCAATAAGGCCATAGCTAGTGCTCCTACCCTCATAAATATAAATTTCACAAAGGATTTAATATTTTATATCTATTCTATCCTATACATCATTTTATTGATTCTTATGCAGCACAATCATGTGGCTTTAGAGAAACCAACAACCTCCTTTAGTATGGGCTTAGAGGAATATGAGACTAGGTATTCATTTATTGAAAATCATGTAATTTAAGTCATAATGTCTCTTAATAAATTTAGATACTTGTTTTCTAATAATAAGATACACTTGATGGTTGCCCATCCAAGTATTAAAGAATTTCTATTGAATAAAAACATAAATGATAAAAGAGCTAGTTGGATAACACGGGTAATGGAGTATGATGTGGAAATCAAGGTCACTAAGCTAGTCAAAGGCAAAGGAATTTGTGAACATCTAATCCAAGGCTTGCAAGAGGATAATGGGGTGGTTTTGGTGTCAAATGATGAAGATGTTGCAACTGATCAAAACTCATCTTCTAGCTGGTTTCATGACTTGGTAAGATATATCCAAGATGGTATTTATCCCTCTCATCTCAATGCTTTAAAAAGAAGATATTTTAGGTTGTAATCAATTCCATTTCTTCTTGTTGATGTTGTTTTATTAAATAAAGATATCAATTTCATGTTGTTAAGGTATATAGGCCAAGCCAAACATAGAGATTTCTTGAGAAATTCCATGATGGACATAATGGATGTAATTATTCAACAAAGATCACAACACTTAAGATCATGAGAGGTGGATATTATTTTTTTATCCTATTTAGGGATGTCATGCATAGGTTAGAAGGTGAAAATAGTGTGTTATACTTGTAGGAAAAGTGAAACTTGTAGCCTTACCTTTCTAACCAATTATAGTGGACCAAGATTTTGTCCAATGGGGATTGGAATTTATTGGTCTCATTAACCCACTTCAAGTGTATGACATAAATGGATACTAACTACTATAAATTACTTCACTAGATGGACAAAATAAGTAGCATTGAAATAATTAAATGAGTTCAATGTTCTAGATTTTTATTAAGATATGCTTACTATATTTGGAGTTTCTTCAACTATTATTTTTAACAATGTTATTGCCTTTATGGGGACTAAGATCAGCCAATGGGTTGTTCAACATGATGTCTATCTCAAAACTTCATCAAATTATTACCCTGAAGGCAATAGTCTTGTTGAGTCCACAAATAAGAACCATTTGAAAATCATAAGGACTATTGAATTTAATCAAAGGTCATGGCATATCAAGTTTACTTCAGCTCTATGGGATAATATAATAACCTAAAAAAGATCAATATCCCACTCTTCATATAAGCTGGTATATAGTAAGGAAATAAGATTACTTATTTCTCTTGAGTTTCCTACTTTAGAAATAATGCATCAACTCAATTTTCTAGAGAATTAACTAATGGAGATCAGATATGTTGAGCTTATAGAGCTATAAGACGTTTGAGATTAGTCCATGCTAGCCATGGAGGCCCATCAAGTATAAGGGAAGAGAGCCTTTAACAAGAAAGATTATTCAAGAATTTTTAAGGAAGGGAATATGGTCCTTAAGTGGGATGAGGACAGAGCTAAGACAGGAAGGCATATGAAGATTGACTCTCTCTTGAGTGGTCCATACACAATCTCTAGTTGCAAATCCCACAATGCCTTCCAACTTACAAATATGGATGGTGAGGAGATTCCTATCCTAGTTAATGGCATATATTTGAAGCATTGTTGTTGAGGAAGCTAAGTTCCTTGTACATAATTAGTTTATTTGTTTTCCTCTAAGTGATGTTCTAGCACATTAGTTTGCTTGTGTTTTGTCCCAAATAAGTGCTTTTTTTGCACACTTTATTTGTTTAGATTAGTTTCCCTATTTTGTGTGTTTCCTTCCTTGCCTTGGTGGAGTTGTTATCTTTTTAAGTCAAAAGGTTTTTTATAGCCATATAGATCAGATTTTTCATATTCATAAGTTGAAAAGTCATGGAGATGGTTTGGTTTTCAAGCATAGTAGGCATGCTTCCTAACTGAGTCACCAAAATTTTGACAATTTTGACCTCATAGGTCAAATTGTGACCCATACCATTTGAAACTTTATATATCATGATAGTTTGTCTTATGATTTAATGAGTTGAAAACCAAACTATCAGTACATCATGAAAGGATGAATGGATTAGTTTATTTTTGTATTTCATAAGTGAAATTAGAAGTTCAACCAATGTGGAAGGATTTTATATACATGATGTATTTGATTCCAAGATCATCCCCAACAAATTTGATGTCTTGACGAGTTTTTTATCTCAATATATATACCTTCAAAGGTGATCTATAAGTATGGGATGTGCCTAGAGATGTCAAGTTAAGTCCATAGGAAATAGCTATTTGGATTAAAACAATCCTTAATCATCTTCAAGTTGAATGTAGGGTTGATAAGTTGTATGATCTTAGAGGATGGGGTCAAATATCAATGACACATGCATAATAGATTGAGTTAGTGGGTCCATCAAGATCAATGCCATGAGTTAAATCATTCAAATAAAAATAAATCATGAATATAATGTCAATGACATAGAAAATCTTGAGATTAAATGTATTGATGACAAGTTTCATAATCATAGTGACCTATCAGATCAATCATGTGAATTCAATAAAAAATAAGGAAGATCAACAACATGTGTTCAACCGTGTTGAGGTATTGATGCTGCACATAATGTCAAGAAGTCAAAGACATAGATTGCATGTAAGGCCACCACATGGTACAATCACATTAACCAAATGAAACTGATAACAAGATCCTAAGGATAAATGTGTGGATGCCTAGTGGCATGATATAGAGAGTAGATAGAAGATCAATGATAATGATGAGGGTCAAGTTTAAAACACTCCCATGAGGATCAATGAAGAATATTTAATCAATTTCTAGGGAGCATAAGATGTAGACACATGTCCAAAATTACAACAACCAAATTTTAAAATATAAAAATCAACTCGAAAGATTGCCATGAAGGCATACACATCAAAGCAATAGATTTCACCACCCCAAATAGTTAAATTCATAAATATGAGATCGAATATGATCTAGGTTACCAAGTGTATATCTTAAAAATTGATTAGATGCCATTAAAGATCTTCTAAAACCTATCAAAAGCTCTTAGATGTAGGTCTTACATTTTTTACATGATCAAGAAACCCTAGCCTATGGATCTTCAATGAAATTATGCCTACATGAAAACTAATAAGGTTATTTGTTTTCATCTATAATTAACCTATATTCAGGATTTGGAGTAATGGAAGGATTATGGTTATGAAATAAATGTTAGAAGGGACACCAAATAATGAGTTCAATATTGATAACATGAATAACATATCAAGATTAAGAATGGTAGATATTTTAGATATTGAGGAAGATAATGGAACATTTAATGAAGTTCCAAGAGCCTTTAGGGACCTTTTCATGTTATATGGAGTAAGACTCAACATATTTGGATCAATGTTAATTGATCAAAGGTAGTTGAGCTTCATTTATTGATTACTTATTACTCAGTTCCCTATCACTCTTCCCTTTTTTCTATATATCTCCCATAAACTTCCCTAGGATTGGATCTCGACTCTCATATATTTTCTTAGAGCAAAGAGACTCTTATGCTTTTGGCATGTCTAAGCTATGCCAAACTTATACTATAACACCTATTTGATGCAATAAAGAGACTAAATTTCTCCATTTACAAGTAGAATTGAAGTATGTTTCATAAATTCATTGATGTGGTTAAGTGAATGTATGATTTCCTTTGCCTCTATCTCAATTTTCTCACCTTCATGAAGTGCCATGTAGCTTTCACAATTCATTCTAAGTGTAATAGATAGTTTGTTGACTGGTTTGTAAGTGGAAAACTACCCTCTAATGGTAGATTGAAGCTAGTTCATGCCTTTTTATGAAATATTTATGTGAAAGTGGTCAAGAGTGAATTAAGTGATACTTAATAGTATTGAAAGTGTCTGATCATGTGTCTTATATAAGTATAAGTGTTTTAAAACATTGGCACATCACCTCTTTTTACATTTTTTCATTCATTATTTTCTATTTCTCTCCCTTTTACATGTAAGATATTAGTTTAGGTGATAGATCAAAAAAAAATTTGGCCTTATCTAGAGGTTCAACCTCACCATAGAATACACACATCCTAAGGTTGTTCCCATTTTGTGGCTTAATTGGAGGGATCCTGAAGAACTCCCCCCATGGGTGAAAATTAAGATCATAATATTTACCATTCTAGTTTATCCTCATTTGTATTTCATGAGCAATCAAGCTCCATAGCTCTCAAAGGTTACCATTCTAGGTTATCCTCTTTTGGCTTGCACAAGTGATTAAGCTCTTTAGCTCTCAAAGATTTCCATTCTAGGTTATCCTCCTTCATCTTGTATGAGAAACCAAACTCCATAGCATGTGAAGGTTACCATTCTAGCCTATCCTCTTTTATCTTATGTAATCCACCAAGCTCCATAGTGCTTGAAGATTACCATTTTAGGTTATCCTCCTTTAGCTTATGCAAGCAACCAAGCCTTGTAACTCTCAAAGGTTACCATTTTAGGTTATACTCCTTTAGTTTTCATGAGTAATCAAGCTCCATAATTCTCTAAGGCTACCATTTTAGGATGTCTTCATTTGATTTGGGTGAGAAATCAAGCTCCATAACACCCAAAGGTTAACATTTTTGGCCCATGACTAGTATTTATTAAACCTATTATTGAAAAGCATCAAATTGATGAGCAAAGGTCTATTGATCCCTTGTTCAGTAGTAAAATTTTTGGATAGCTCATTATTAAACCAAAAACTATTGTTCATCCAGTGCCAATTATTCCCCACTTTAAAACTTTTGTGTTAGTATTCAAGTATCAATAGAACCAATCATTACCTCTTCAAGAACCATATTTTAAGGACCAAAATGTGTTTAAATTTTATATTTTACAACCAATTGTAAACTAAGATGGTGATGTTTTTGTTTAACCACCCATTTTTTATGAATTAACCTATGATGAATCACCCTTTGATACTTTACCTATTATTGAGGAGTCTCACTTTGACAAGCCAATCTTTGTGGAGTCACTTTTTAATGATTATAAATGTCTTTAGGAAAATCATTACCTCGACCATTGACCTATTTTTTAAGAACCCTATCCCTTTGACAAGCTAGTCTTAATAGATTTGTCTCTTAATATTTTACCCTTGTTGAGGAGTCTCACTTTAATAAGACAATCTCTATGGAGTCACCCCTTGAGTGGTTTCTTCTATTTGAGGGGATTCACCTAGACAAGTTAGTCTATGTTGAACCCTTCCTAGATGAATCTATTTTTATCGAGCCCATTATGCCATCACATGATATTATTTATCCAAAAACAAGTATTAAATAAAATATTATTATAGAAACATCCACACTAGATGAAGAATAAAAATTAGAACCAGGTTTCATTTTTTAACTGACATCAAATTTATCATCAAGAGTAGAATCACTATCAGTCTTGACATTAGATTTAGAGTCCATTGACTTGGACTCAGCTTTAGAATCAAAATATAGTTGTGGTTGTTACAATATTGATTACACTTGCCTTGTAGATAAATTTTAATACATTTGTGATCCTTATATGATTTTTGAAGATGATTATTCATCATCGACATAAGTTTTCCAACTATCTTCTATGAGTATTGCGATAACTTTCATCATTCCATTATCCCCACCTCACCTAGATATTATATTGACATTCCACCTCCCACAAGCATTGATTGGGACTAAAAAATTCACACTTTGTTGAACTATATCCATGGAAACATATTTGGTACAACACATTAGAGGGACTAAGAAGACATTCATACAAAAGAAGAACAATCTCCTAGTGAAACCTTTTTGGAGGTTATAGGGAGTAATCAAAGTTCAAGATCAGTATCTTCTAGTGAAACTTTTTTGAGGAACTATAAGAAAATCAGAGTCAAAATTCAACATTCCTTAGTGAAACCTTTTCAGAGGTGATATGGGAAAATCAAGACAAATTCATTTCTAAAAATCTCATCGAGGTAGCCATAGTTGAGAAAAATAGTTCTTCACTACTTGATGAAGACATTATTCAAGATCACATCAAAATAGCTTCCAATCTATATCATAATCAGATGGTAGATATTCTAAATATCAAACAACAAAAAATATGGTGGTCCAATCAAGAGCATCTTTAGAGGTCTTAACCCTACCACAACCAAAATTATGTCAAATCTAGAATCAACGACATTATGTGTGCCTAAAAATATTGATATTCATTTGTTTCCAAACCATTATACATTCCATTATCATCCAACTTTAAATTACTAACTTATATCATTTATCCTATGCCTAACATTATTTATCCCTATTGGCAGCATTTTTCTTCATAGAGGCTATAAAGACATATTGTAAAAATGTTTACAGGACAAAGAATCACTAACCAATGATGATCATAATAATGTTATTGAAATCCAAATTTGTAACATGTTTTTGATAGAAAAACTATTTATAAAGGGTGTGGACTAGTAATTTTTATGATTTATTATTCTAGTTGTCTTATATGTTGACTAGGATGTGCATCTCCATGTCAGCAAAAGTAACTAAACCATTTTTTTATTTACCATTTACCCTACCGTTTCCCTTTCCTCGTATCTTGGAGGCAATCCCATTTCCTTTATATACCATTTCATTATAGGCATATTATACCATTGTGTCCCATTTACAACTCCATTTGAACTACATTGACTTGAGGTCTTTTGGGACTATGTAGGTAATGCTCAATTTCTACTAAGGTTAGCTCGGTCATCTTAGCCATGTTATCACCTTTTTATGAGTAAATTTTAATTTTGAATTCTCTTACCATTTTGTGAGTAAATTAAGACCATGCTCTTACCATTTTTTGAGCAAACTAGTCCCATGCTCTCATCATTTTGTGAGCAATCATCGCTTGGGGGCAACCCCATTACCATTATATCCAATTGTAATATTTACATTATTTATTATGACATTCCCTATACCATTTTACCATTCCTTTATTAGTAACCAAAGCCTATTTTTAATTGTCTCACCCAACACCTTTTAATCTTGGCTACTTTGATTCTTCCCACATTTTTTATGGGGGTATTCCAATCTAGTTTTGATAGTTATATAATTCCATGTTTCAATGATGTTCTATGGAAGTAGTGTGACAATGGATCTGATAAGTTATCTTTAATTTATGTTTGAATCATATCATTGATTATAATTTCCTATGGATAAATTAGTCTTGTACCTTATGTTATTAATTATAACCACCTATAGACAAATCAATATCTATCTTGTGTTACTAATCATAACCACCTATGGGAAAATTAATAGCATAGATTTATGATGTTTCTTAATTATAAACACCTATGGTAAAATTATGAACAACACCTTTTTATCATGTATTACCACATCACCTTCCCATTACTATTATCATTTGTCTGACCATTTGCCTCAATTTATGAACTTGTTGTTAACTAGTCAGATCTCACCACCTTTTGTGTGGGCAAAATTATAGTGACTTAAGGTCCTAATGGTACTACGTAGGCCATACTCAATTAATAATCAAGTCAGATTATTCCCCCTTTTCCATATGCTCTTATTGTTTTGTGAGCAATCATTTGACCACTCTCACCATTTTGTGAGCACATCATTTGCACATTATCACCCTTTTGTGAGACTATTTCCTTATTTCCTCTACAACATCAATCATATTTTATTATAATCATTTTTATTCTATCTCATTTTCTAGGAGAACTACATTTGGCCTAAATTTCATGTTGGATCTTGCATCTATATAACTATGTAGGTAGCATCTACTTGTCTCGTATATCTGGAGTCAGATCAGCCACCCCTTATTTTTCTTATTTTCTCCCCATTTTATTCTATGTTGTTTCCCTACCACTTGAGGGCAAATTTGTCTCTTTTTTATTGTTCTGTTCTGTTAGTCTTGTTCTTTCTTAGATTAGGGGTCACCCTATCAATGAGAGTAATGCCTCTATTACACTTACACAAACCATTCACATTTTTCTATGTTTTCACTAATAGTATCACTACTCTTTATTTGTGTGTGTTTAATTTATTTTTATTATTGTTTTATTGTAATTTATTTATTCTTTATTTATTTTATTCATTTATCTTTTTTTTAAATTTATTCTTGGTATTTTGGTATTTTGAGTTACTATTTTGTCTTTTTATTTGTTTTATCTTCCAATTACATCTTGTTAATAACATGGAGATTGATTATTCATATCTTGATTTCATGTTTTTTATTAAGTTGTTCTTGCTTTGGTTTATACATTCTTGTTCCTACTTAAAATATTGATTGTTCATTTCTTGATTTTTAGTTAGGTTACATTTATGTTTTATTTTTATCTATGTTTATGTTTATGTTTATGTTTAAATGTAAATATTCATAACTCTGGTATTGGTAGTTTTTATCATTATCCTTAGTTGTAAGTATTCACATTTGAACTGGCTCATTCTAATTGATATGAAATCTCATTATAGGTTTCTCATACTTATGATGCATAATTTCATTCTAATATAGTAAGCACCAAGCACTTTAGATTCCAAGTCTAAAAGTCAATATAGATTTGAAGATCATCTCTCAAATGTAGTATACATAACACCAGACTCTATGTAATATGTGCATCTCTAGGAATACACTCCAAGTATATTTGAATAGTGGTTCATCTTTCTTATATTCTTCATTCTTCATTCCATTTTCTCCCACTTATGGATGAACTACATTGGCTTGAGGTCCATTTGGACTAAGTAGGTAGCACTTGGATACATGACATATCTTGTATCAGCTCAGCCACCCTCATTATTATGATCATCTCTTTCATCACTTTGTGCATATTTATATGTCAAGTTTTTGTGGCTTCTTCCATCATTATAATCTCACATATACGTTTGTGTCTACTCATATTTAATTTATCCACTAGGCTATACCATTGAGCTATGATTGCTAATTTTCCATATTAGGGCACAACATTTAGACCAATCATCGAATACATTATCCCTACTAGGGTAAAATTAATTATCATTGATCAAAATCATCCCTACTAGGGAAAAATCCATTTATCAACTGACCAAATCCACTCTATTGGGGAAAATTATTATTTACTTTCTCTAGAGAAATGCTTTCTTATTTCTTCTAATTCCAAACTCTATAACTTTTGAACTTATTTTGGAAATTTTAAAAGTGTACAACTTATCTTAGGATTGATCATTCCCTAAGTCCATAGCTTTCACCCTCTTTTTGGTGTGTCAAAGTGTGTAGCTTATGTTTTGGGATTGCATTCTTCCCACTTCCCCCTGCCTTGGGACCCATTATATTCTATTATATTTTGATCATTGAGAATAAATTAGTACAAAAATCATATTTTATGGATTTAATCTCATCCATGGGTTAATTTCCCTCTTTCTCTCTTTTTGACAGTCCATACCTCTCTTCCATCATTGCATGTCCTCTTAACAGAGCATCATGGGTCATTACCTTCTAACTTCTTTACAAATATTTCATTATTTTTAAAAATATTTTTCTTCAATAGAATGTCTTTCTATTCCTTCTTAAACATAGGTAAAATGTAGACATCTAATTGTTATCACCATTACATTGAAATTGTCAATCTTACTTGAAATTTTATAATAATGCACACTTTGGGACAAAATCACTAAAATGCACTGAATGGTTCAAGATTATCATATATAAGTGCTAATTTAGACTAATGTATCCTTGAATGGGGAAATGTATTTTATGTGATAATTAAATTTTTTCAAATCATTTTGAGTCAAAATGGTAAAAATATAATTTGACACTCTGAACCATTAAATTCTTCTAATTCAAAAACACATGACATGCGCATGTGTGATTTCACATCCACAAAGATCTAAATGGAGTATTTATCTATACATAATTAACACCTTCTTCTAATTATACTCTAGTAAATTTAAGGCCCAATAATTTGACATTTTGAACAATTTGATTAAATGAGAAACTAATTCCCAAAGAATTATAGAAAATTAATTAATCCCACTTAAGAAAATTAAAATAAATTAAGAGCTTAAGTGGAAAATCCATAGAATTTATTGAATATCTATTAATTATAAATTTAATTCTAATATTTATATCATCAGGTGACATCATTAATGTGGTGGCATCCATAAGCCATAAATGGAACAAATATCAGGTTTAAGCCCTCTCATGCCTCATTATTGCCATTGAATTTGAAATATTAATGGGGATATTTATGGATTGAACCTCCAAAATTGACTTGATAAATGGCCACAAATCTTGATCTCAAGATGGATGGTCATGATTTACTATTTATCATTTAAAAATATATATAAATACAAGGGTCCTCACTCATCTTCACAAGCTCTTTTTGTGTAAACTTATTATGTAGAATTATCTTCACAAGATCTTTTTGTGTAAACTTAGTATGAAAAATTATCTTCACAATATATTTTTGTGTAATGTTATTATGATGAATTTAAAATAGGATAGCTTCAACTATTGGAACACATTTGATCAATTTCATTAGCCTAGTTCATTAGTGCATTAAGAGATGATGGAGGAGAAAGCCATTCATCATTGACAAAAACTTGGAGCACCAAATCAAGGGAAAAATCATGTTTTTAAGCCAAACTTAGAGGAAGGATGCTCTAGAGAAGGTTTGATGTTGTATTCCTTATTTCAATAGCTCTTAGTTTTCATAGGATGCTCTACAGTTGGTTTTGTGAGTTATGTTATTTATGTTTATATGGGTTTTACTTGACTAATGCATGATCTAACTCCTTTTTTATTCCTAACCTACAAATGACATGTATAATGTCCCATTTATTGAAGATGTGACTATGGATTTTATACAGAACACTGTGCCAAACATGGTAGATAACATGCAAATGTTTTCTAATCTAGGTCAAAGTTATTTAAATACACCAAAAATAGTCCATAACAATAGGTGCCTTTAGTTAATATCATGAGTGGTTCACAATAGTATGGAGTATGAACTTATATGTCCCAACAATAATAAATTACTTCTAATCCTCAACCAATTGATTCATTAAACACGTAACCATATGGATTAAATAATAAAATGCCAACTAGTGATTTGCCTCAATAAAAAGTGATGAATTCTCTCCCACCTCAATAGGTGGCTGCTAACATTCCAAAACAATAAAAATAATCTAATCTACCACCACCATAGAGGTAGAACACTACATCACCTCTATAAGGGAAACAAATTTTACACCTTGATAGGTAGTGACAAACATATATATAAAGTCATAGACCAATATACCTTTATAATCACAAACATTATCTAATCAATAACATGTGTTTATTGGTCAAAGATAAATATTAAACACCAAATAAGCATCTAGTTCACAATAGATGTTTGTGTAACCAAGAGGTACCACTATCAAACAAGTACCAATTAGGCAGTAATTAAATTTTAATCTACAAATGCCACATATACAAAGATAGGTCCTTGGTCTATAACAAGTTTCCCTTATTTAGCCAGGTCTAACTAGTTAGTAACAAATTCCTACTCAACCTCAATAGGCATGGTACATTCCCTAAATCCATATTCTTCCATCGTAGCCCCAATTCCCTCAAAGCCAAGGATATATACCAAAAATAAACTAGAATATATCACAACAACAGGTGTAATTTCAAAAACCACATCCCAATTTACATATGCATATTACTAGTTGGTTCACTCATAAAACCAACATTTCACAACAAATGATAACTCCATTATACCTTGTTTAAGGTAATCCACCTTTGACCTTCAAGACATCACCTCAGCCAAATATAAGATCTAGTTTCTTGGCCCAATAACCATAATAAATGAAGGATGTTATTAACACCATTCAAGCAAGGAATCATACCAATAAATTCAAGTAATATGACATGTGCTCATACCCATTCAACATGGATTATCTTTACATACCATTTCTTCCAACTTATGAACCACTGAAATTTGATAAATATAAGGGTAAAGGAGACCCTAAATCCCATTTGATAGAGTTATTTATCAATTTCCAAATGGTTGATTATAATGGCATTTACCTTTTCCTTTTTTTCCCTCAAATTTTATCAGGACATGTTTTGGAGTGGTTCTTCAAAATGCCAATGAATTATATATATGACTTTGAGGACTTATCCAACAAATTTATGAAACATTTATCCTATAATCTCAATCATGAGATTTTATTAGTATATTTAACTCAAGATAAGAATAAAGTTGGTGAGATATTTATAATCTATCTACAAAGATGGAGAGCACTTGCTAGTCACTTCACCCATAGCTTACTGGATAAATAATTGGCCATTGTGTTTAGTAAAAATTTGCACAACAAGATATCATATAATTTTGAGTTTTAGTGTGTGCATACCTTCAAATATATCATAAAAAAAGGTTTAAAATTTTAAAATTCCCTTATTAATAAAGGGATTTTTAATTTAACCTCCTTAAACCAAAACCAAGGTGCAAGCCCAAGTCAAAACCATAACCAAGTCCAAGGGTAAGTGTCTACACCTTATCAAGCTGGTAACTATGAAAAATATAATCAATTAAACCATAATAAAAATGTTTTTGGTAATAGAGTAACCAATTTACATCATGTCAAAATGGTACAAACACTGTCTTCTCAACCTACATTACAAATTCAACTTACTGCTCATCAGTAGCCTATTTAGTAAGTGTAGCCTTTGCAATAACATAGATTAGCTCCATAAATACAACAACTAATACCTTTTCAAACCCATAATCCTATAAGGAAACCCACTCCTCAAGTTTTTAATGATCTTGGTGAGACTATAGAATCTATGTTTCACAAACTAATCATAGTTAATATGATTAGTTTGATAATTCCAAATCATTATCATAAGGGTATTTTTTATCTAAACTAGTATAGTGAGAATGAGTTATGTGAATACCATTGTATTCATGGACATAATATATGATGTTGTGTTTAGATCAAACACCTCATAAAAAATATGTTATAAAATATAAAGATTACTGTTTTAGATAAATTTTGATTATGTTCTTGAAAGAAAGAGAATAAATTCAAGAAGGGTATGGTAGAAAAACATGATATGTTTTGCATGATTTTGAATCAAATGGTTGTAGATACTCTTATTTTTCTTGGAAGGAATGACATATAGGTAATAAATCACTCAAATAAAATGGTTTGATTAGTTATATAGTAGGGTAGATTGCCTAGAGATTTAGATCTAAAAAGTATGAGCTTATTTGGTGGCTATCAATCCATACTTTTAAACAATCAAGTTTTGAAAGAGAGAGATGAAGTACTTGCATATATCATAGAAGATATTTAAATGAAATACAATAAGTAATTGATAAAATAATAGATGGAATTGACTAATTATATCAATAAGTGGGTCAATAGTACTACTAAATAGGTCAGGCATGGTTCAAAAAATAAGTTAAGGCTCTATGATCAGATGAGGGGAAATAAAATTAGATTTGGTTGAGGTTTGGTGGGTGAAAATATTTTGTTGTTATTTTTTCACATAATGATCATCAATGGTTGAGGTGACCATTGGTGGTTGGGTTAACTTTAGACTATTGGAGAAACTATCAGTGGTTGGGACAAACTATTATTAGTCAAAGTGACCATTGAAAGTTATTATGGGTTGGGTCTAGTCATGAAAAGGCCATTTTTATGAGGTTATAATGGAATTCTAAGAGATGGTTTGATTGTGAAATAGAAACAATGTAACTGAATGATTGAAAATATATGCTTAGTTTATTGGTTATTGATATAATAAATAGTCAAGGTGGTTGGTTGATAAAATCATTTGATGGAGTCTAGGGAAATTTTAGAAGAGTAATGGTACTTGGTTATTGGACAATGGATAACATCACTTCAGATCTTTGTCATGCTTACTAGTTCTTTGAGTCATTATAAGAACACATATAAAAGGGAATGTTGATACAAAAGGATCTAGCTCTAGATGATTGATCAATTTTAGATATAAATCCACTCTATCCTCTACTCTTCGTATAAGAAATAAGGAGAGGTGAAACAATATCTTGAAAAGAGGTTCAACAAGTAGTTTAAATTTAGATTTTGCATGCATTAGCTCATAAATGGATTAGATAAGATAATTATAAAAAAATTAAGTTGTAGTTGACAGGAGTTTAACTATTTAGGTGGTGTAAACCTAACCATCATTGGTCATGCCTAAATATCGATAGTTAGGGTGACCATTAGTGATCAAGGATCAGAGGTAAAGTTTGGTCAAGGTGGGTTAGTGGCCTAGTTAGCTAATTAGATAACCTAGCTCAGGGTTGGTGTGTGATCCAAAGGTTAGGGTTGATTTAGGTGTGTTTTGACACTTAGAACCATAGCATATAATTTTCCAATGTCTACAATTTACCCCTTTTTATTATGTTGTTTTTATTAGTAAGCTTCAAAATAAAAATGGAGTACAGGTAGAAGGTTTGGTTTATTTAAGCATGGGAGGAGGTGTTCCCCCTCAAACTAAGAGTTGATGAGGTGAAATAGAATTAGGTATAGGTTTGATGAATTATTAAGTTGATGTTGTTTTGGAATTGATAGGTTAATCACTAAAGAGTAAACACATGCATAAAGTGTGAATAAGTATGATAGCCAAGATTATTTAGTGACTAATTTACCATGATTGGTAAAAATTAAGGATGGTACTAGAAGGATAAGTGACAAGTGGACCACATGACCATATGTGATGGTTAGGCTACATTCATAAATACAAGTCTCCTAAATAAGGTCAATTTTTTTTTGGGTATCCAAGGTAGGAAGTACTCCTAAGAAAATGCAAATTGGTCAGGTGTGTGCAAGGTAACACAAGTTCAAAATGTTCAACTTGTCAATTTAGCTGGTATGGTTAAAATTACTAAGGTAAGGTTGTCATAAAACATGTGAGAGTCAGGATAAAATGGCTAGTGGCTAGTTAACATGATGGATTGTGTTTATTAGAGAAGGTAATATCTTATGGTGGGTACTTGACTTTGTTTTGGGTGAAAAAGTTATATAAAAAATTCTTGGTTGGAGAGAAAACCCTAATAGGCTAACTATCAATGGTCAATTTTGACCCTCAATGTCAACCATTGATAGTCACCCTAACCATCAATGATCATGCATTAGCCTTAAAAGGGTAGGGATAAAAGTGTTGATATGGCTTTTGATTAATCATTTTATCATTTTGACTTTTGGTGATGGAGTGTTGGTATTTTGTGAAAGAGTTGTGATGATGTTTAGTAGAAGTTGATTAGGTGAGGCTACTGATATGGTCCATAGGTTGGATCAATGAGGATGTAGGGTGGGTGAAGTAGGGTACATGGCTAGGCCATGGGTCCTAGAGTTCCTCCTCGATGATGGGTGAAGAATGAGGTAGGTAGTGTTTTAAATTTGTAGATGGTAGATGTAATTGGGAAAATACATTTATATTCAAAAAAATTATTTGTGGTAGATTTAGTTTGTGGGTAACAATTAACCTACATTTATTTTTTGGTAATTTAGTGGTTAAACTTGAGGTTAAATTTGAAATTGGTGAGGGTTGGGTAGTGAGGGTATAGTAGAATAGGTATAGGTTAAATTTTTTTTGTAGAATTATTGTTGGTGGATGGGTGTTTGGGGTGGTTAAGGTTTGGAGGTTCTGATGGTGGTCACCCAAAATGACCATTAATGGTCACCATCAATCATCAATAGATGATAAATGACTATCGAGGGTGTTTGACCATTGGCAATTGACTATAGAAATAGTGAATTGTTAGTGGTCGAGTTGTTTTGTTTGGAATATTTTAAAATTTAATGTTAAGTGTGTGTTAGGTTAGATGATGGATGGATAATGGGTGATAGAGTTAAGTTCTAGTGGTTAAGTTTAAATGTTAAGGTTAGATATTAAGACAAGTGTATGAGTAGTAATAGGTTTTGGTTAAAAGTTAAGGTAGAGAGGTTGGATGCCTTAGGTAAATGTTATAAGGGTGATACTCGAGTAATAGTTAATGATAAGGGTTAAGGGTAATAGGTCATGGTAAAGGGTTATTTTTGTGTAATGGTCAAATGATATAGGTTGGTAGGTAAAGGTTTGAAGAGTAAGGCTAGGTGTGTGAGGTAAAAAAAGGTAGATTGTGATAGGTTAATAGGGGTGATGTAGATAAGTAGTAGGAATAATTTATAGTAGGTAAATGTTTACAAGTGGAATTAATTAGAATTAAGAGGTAAGCATAATAGGTAGATTTTATAGGGAAGATAGAACTTTAGTCTATAAACTAAGATTTGATAATCAAAATTTTTAGGCACAAGAGAGGATCTATATGTGAGACTAGGTAGCTCAAATCTTTGATGAGATTCACTAGGGTATGACTATTGATGATTAGGCCCATATGAAGGATGTGGGTCTCAATGGTATGATGCATTACCGACATGTGCCATAAGATGCAACAATAATAGTGGCACTCATCAAGAGATTGGATCCTACCGTTAACACCTTTTTATTTTTGATAGGTGAGATGACTATCCTACCTAAGGATATATACATGATCATGTATTTCACCATATGAGGGGAGCTAATCTATCACATAGAGAAACATGAGAAATATGAGTTCATGTAGATATTGTATGGGGATGACCTTAATTTTATGATGTGGTATGCAAAAGGCTTCATCTATGCTTTGTTATACCAAAGGGCTAGAGATGATAGGCGGCTACTAACCATGATGATGATAATGGTGGTGTGTTATGCATTACCTAATTCAAGAAGCAAGAGGTTCTTGTATTTGTTTTTGGTCATATTGGTAGAGATGTTTTTAGGTCACATAGTGCTCATTTGGGTACTTGTACTATTGGTTTAGATGTATAGAGAAATATGGGGATTCTGAGCCCATAAGAGGTATGGTATTAGCATGGGGTTTATTCTATATTGTTGGGCATATGAACACATCTAGGTGCTATGAAGGATGGGGTTGTCATGGGAGGGGTATTCTTAGATGGGATTGTGAGTAAGATTTATGAGGTAGAGAGATGATTTTACCTCTTAACACTAGGTAAAGGGGTTTATGATATAGACTAGTTCAGGGGCTTATTAGATGCCTTGGTTATTGGAGATGTGATTTGGAGACCATATGTTAGGTTTTTAGGATGGGTGCACTATGCCTAGCACACACTCTCCCTACAAAGTTATTGATGGATATATAGTATGAGGGATAATGAGATAGATCTTATACCTTTTGATAGGGTATGATGATAGTTCAACTTAGTATAAGGTATCCATAGGGTATTCTTAAGGTATAAGAGGGAGGATGCATAGTTACTACTACCCAATCCATAGCTAGCACACATTTTTATTAATCATGAGGAGCTACTAGCAAGGTGAGAGATAGTTAATGTAGGCATTGTGGATGGTTACCCTATATGGTACTAGGCATTACATGTTAAGCTGATATTGGTGTTTATTAGGGTGGTCGATAGGATATTGATGTTGACCCAACTAGTAAAGGTGGGTAGTAGGTGCAAGTATAGGGGGTTATCATAGATATGCAAGTAGTGATTAGTTAGAGGGACCAAGTATGAGTGGCATTAGTTATATCATAGGCTTCCATGACATCATTACAAGCATCATTGATAATAGCATAGGGTTAGTTGGCTACTATCATAGGTGATATAGATCAAGCCAGAGTTACACTAGTTCTAGTGACACAAGAGAGATATTTTGTTTGGTAAATAGGGAGTGGATTCCAAGCAATAGTGGCACCAATAAGGACTATCCCTATGTAGAGATATGTAGTGATAATGGAGGAGATATGGTATTATGAGGCCATAGTATTCAAACATTATTTAGATGAGCTTTGATAGGGTGTGTATAAGGTTGGCATTGAAAATGGTGTAGGTATAGTGAAACTACGTTAGTTGGCCATATTTTTAGGTGGATAGGTAGGTATATGAGGATAAACTCTAAGGGGCAATGATGAACTCAAATTTAGTGGTGCCTTAGGTTCTTGGTTTATTTAGGAGACATTATACTTATTAAGTATATGGTTTTTGATATTGACCTATAAGCCAATGCAAAGAGATGTATATTTTGAGAAAGATATGTATACTATTATACATGATGATGTTTATGTGGTTATAGACTCATGATTTATAGATATAATTTTTCCATATGGATTTTGGTTGATGTTTATGATGTTCATGTTGAGTATTTTTTTATTGTGGTTGTGCTCATGATGATGTGAATGTGGACTCACCTAGCTAGGCATGTGATGATATGTCTCTTTATGCATGTTAATGATAAATTTTCATTATGTATATAATGTTATCTCATGTGATTATGAGGATAATGTGGTGTTGTTAATGAATAGGATGATGTTTATGGCTTTTATGATTATGGTTCTTGATGATGTTGTGTATGGATGCAATGATTTAATTTTATGTTTGAGATGATCTTGTTTCTGACACTGAATGATGATGTTATTTATGCTAAAATTTGATGAGTGTGTGCTTTCTAATATATATTATAGATGTGGTGAAAATGGTTTATTTCTCATTGGTTATGGACCTCATGATGCTAATGTGATGTTGATGTTATGGATGTTGATGATGATTGTGATGATGATGTTATGTGATGTAGTTATGGTAAAAAAAATTTAAAGTGAAGCACATAAAGTAAGTTAAACAATAAAACTAGATGTGAGAAAGAGAAGATAATCAAGAGATAAACATCTAAGTGAATATATCAACCAGTATAAGAGGCTAAGAAGAAGGCATGATGCTTCTTCATTGGAAAGGACTAATACAAACTAAATTTGGATTGGCTTATGGAATATAATCCATTTCAGTGCTTCATATTAGCAATCATGAGTTGGTTAAAAAGGTGTCTTGATCACATAATGTTAAGTGAACCCAAAAATCCCTTTCCTACAATGGATAAAGGGGATATGGATGAAAATGGGACCTTATTTTGAGACTAGCATGCCACATCTAAAGGTTACCAAAGATCCAGTTTAAAAAAATCCATGTCATGTAATTTGTAGACTGATCGATGTAGGAAGTATACTCATGAGAGCTAATTATAGATTTAAAAATTATTTTGTTTTTTCTGATGTCTAATAATGGGTCTTTTGCTATTTTTTTATTGATCAATATGGGAAGCTTCCAAAAAAAATCAATGATTTTGAGAAATAATTTACTCAACCATCTTTCAAGGGAGTGGTCTGAGTTTGTGTTCTTTGCTTAAGGCTTTTGATAGTTGTCCTTCAAGGGAGCAGTCTACCTTATATTGAGCAATTTAGATATGTTTGTGTAGATATCCTTTGAAGGAGTAGTCTAAGAATGTTATAAAGTGACCCATATGGGTTCTTTTAATTTTCCTTTTGATGTTTACTTTTGATGTCATAAAATTGATTATATAGGCTTAAAGGGTCACCTTTTATGAGGGAAAAACTAAAATCACAAGAAGGTTTATTAGGTGCAAAAGAGGTTTAGGTGATAATGATCATGGGAATCCATCCTAGTAAAGGAGTGGAAATTACCATGATAATAATTCCATGGGTAGATATATGATACCCATTATTCAGTATTAGGCTATGATTGGGACATATAATCACATGATTCAGTTTTAATTAGTTTTCCCTAAAATAGGGAGATGAATGTGGTTGAAAATCAAGAGATAAGCTTAAGTTGGACAAAAGGTGAGTTTAATCTTTTTTAACAAAATAAAGGATGTAGATGCAAATCATTGAGGGGATTAGGCTCTGGGTTTCCATCAAGAAGGGATAATTGGTAAGCTCCTAACATGTACTTATGCATTATGATATAAGGTCCAAGCCAATTGAAAATAAACTTGCCTCACTGGCTTTTATCCATATTGGTGAGATGTTGATTTTAATTTAAGATGAGATCTTTGATATTAAATTCTCACACTTTAATTTATTTTTATAAACATTTTTGATTCATTCTTGATAGATATAAATATGGGTAAGTACTGATAAATGATGCTCATTAAGTAGCTCAAGTTGGGATAAACATTATTGATGATCATCTCTCTCAGAGATGAGATCTTGCAAGGATATGTGAAGAGAAGGAATTTGGACTTTGAAAGGTAATATATCCTCCACTCCAAACACAAGAGAGATAGGGGTATCACTCATAGGGTTTCAAATGCTAGTACGATATGCCCATAAGGCAAAGGGGATATGTAAGTACCAATCCCAACTAGATGCATTAACCATTTTAGTTAGCATGTTTCTGAGAGTTTTGTTAGAATATTTTGTCTATCCATTTGATTGAGGATGATTACGTGATGATAACCTTAAATTTATAATGAATCCATCATAAAGACCTTAGACTTATGTTTTTTGAAGGATTTACCATTATAAGTGATGATTTTTTGAGAAACACCAAAATAGAAGATGATGTGATGATTAATAAAGTCGAAAATATTTTTCACTTTGGTTTTAGTGATGATAGAGTGGTGTCACTATGAAAAATGGGGGTTAATTTCACCAATAAGGTCTAGAATCCATTATGAGAAGGGATAAAAATCTATGGATATGTGAAGACCATGGTTAGGTGTATGATGTAAATTGGCATGTTATTGACATTTGACACAATTTTTCACATAATCACAATAATCTTGGTTAAGGGTAGGCTAGTAATATCCCAGGTGAATGATGAATTTATTGATGGTGAGGTCACTAAAGTGTCCCCCATAGATCACATCACGCATTTCCTTGATAGCATGAGAGGCCTCATGATAATATAGGTAGTGGAAGAGGAGACCATCAAATCCATGCTTATAGAGAATCCCTCTAGTATGTTATAATGTGACGTACTCTAGATAAATACTCTTTGAGCATTCCTAGAAAGATTGGAAGGAATGATGGTAAGGTTAAGATAGTCAAAGGTCTATTGGTACCAAAGGTTAGGTTGGGTCTCCACATTAAAGATGGTGGGAGGGTCTAATTTAACATAAGAGGGTTGGGTAAATCTATAGATAATGATAGATAACTTAGAGTCAGAGGGTGTAGATAGGATCTGAGAGGTGAGGGAAGCCATAATATTGGAAACTTTATTCATACATCATGGGGTGGTTTGGATATGGTAGTGTTCAAATTATGCTTAGATTGTGTCAGAAAATTGTTTGTACTATTGCAAAACATCATTTTTAGACTGGTAAGATCCATTGATTGAATTTACCACAAGTTGAGAGTCACCAAAATATTTATTTTTTTTACTCCCAAGGTTAATGAATTTTAAATGCCTATTACTAGAGATTTGTACTCAACCATATTGTTAGTACATTTGAAATCTAGATTAAAGGATAAAGGAAGAAGTTCACCATGAAGGGGGATAAGGATGATATCAGATCCTCCACCACATTAACACCTTGATCCATCGAAGAATATTGTCTCTTGATAGGTGAAGTCTACTTGAAAGAGGGTCATGATGGACTCATCAAGAAACTCAAGAGGAAGAGGTTGATCATCTATTAGGGGTACATCAACCAATTGGTTGGCAATGAATTGCCCTTTAATTAACTTTTTTTGAAAAAATTCAAGGTCAAACTTAGCTAAAATCATGAGCCACTTGGACATAAATTGGTCTTGATAAGGCTTAGAGTGCATATACTTGAGTGGGTCAGTGTTAGTTATGACATAGGTCTTGCGGTTGAGAAGGTAGTAGAAAAAGCCATGAAGACCAAGGCTAGGTAAATATTCTTGATATGGGTATTCTGAGTTTTGTATTCTTCAAGTGTGAAACTAATGTAATAGATAGTTTGATCTTGATGTTGTTCATCTCGATGAGTGACCATGGCCCCTAAGGAGTGGTTGGTGGTTGAGATATAAAGTTATAAACGTTGAATGTCCTTGGGAGGAGTGATGATAGGTGGAGACAAAAGGTACTATTTTAATGAATCAAAGGCCTTTTGATAGTCATTGTTCTACTTAAAAGATACATCTTTATTCAGAAGGTGATGGAAGGGTTGACACTGATTTGAGAAATGAGAGATAAAGTGATGAATGGATTAAACCTTCCCTTGCATTCTACAAAGTTGCTTGAGGTTAATTAGAGGGAGCATGTTGAGGATTGCTTTAATTTTGGCTAGATCCACTTTGATTCTCTAAAGGGATATGATCAATTCAAGGAGATTTCTTAAAAAGACCCTAAAAATTCACTTCTTGGGGTTAAGGCAGATGTGGTAATGGATGAGTCACTCAAAGATAATCTTGAGAATGGTTAAATGATCCTTATGATATTTGGATTTTACAAGAAGATCATCAACATAGTATTTTATGATTTTTTGAATAAGGTCATGGAAGATATAGGTCATGACATGTTGGTGGGTTATGCCAAAATTATTTAGTCTAAAAGGAATGACCCTATAGTATAAGGTCCACTATGCAGTGGTAAAAGTGGTTTTGTGTTGATCTTCAAGGGTAATTACAATCTGATTGTAACCTAAGAATTTGTCCATGAGAAATAACATCTCATGGCTAGCTATAAGATCAACTAGTTGGTCAATGCTTGTTAAAAGAAAGTCATATTTTTGGCAAGAAAGGTGGATGTCATGAAAGTACACACAAATTTCTAGTCCTCCTATGGATTTGGTGATAGGTATGACCTTCAAGACCCATTAGGGATAGTCAATGGGTTGAATAAAGTTGACAAATAGAAAACATTGAAGCTCTTCTTTGATGAGAAGGGTTATGCAAGGATGAATTCATTGAAGTTTTTTCCTAATGGGCTTAGACTCATGGTTGGTTACCATGTTTTGGGAAGTGATGGAGGGGTTGATTTATAGAATGTCATTTTAAGACCAAATAAATGCTATGTTGTGGTCCTGAAGGAAAGAGGGTAAGTCCCTAAGCTCCTCAAAATTTAGTGATTGGCCAATGTTGACAATGTAGGGGTTATCCAGAGTGCCTAATTTGATATCCATGGTGGATTAATTCAACATGGTTTAAGTCTTAAGAGGAAATGATTTGTGTATAGAGGAATTTGATGCACCAATATAGGTGAGAATAGAATTGTCATCTTAACACTAAACACTATTAATTGTAGGAGAGTCATATCCTATCATCTTAGGGTGGGCTTGAGGGATGGTTATAATTTCCCCCTCATTTTGATAATTTAGGGGTCCAAGGTTGTTCATGTTGATGAAAAAAAGTTAGGTGGGATGATATGAAAATCCTTAGCTGTCGATGGTAGAGTAGATGGTAAGGATGGGATTTCCTTGTCAATGGTTGTAACAGGAGACAAGTTGGTTTTTTTTTAGGTGGCATGAAACTAAGGCCATGATTTTCATGAGGTTTTTAGGTTTTGATCAGAAGTCACATGTGCATCCCATGTTCATATCGACCTAGGTCAAATCCATTCTAAGCACAACTATAGATGTATGTCTTGGCAAATTCCAATTTATCTAGATAGGAAAAATTAGAGGTGAATGGTCGAGTGAAAAAAGAGGTGTTAAAAGTGTTGAGGGGTTTAACAAGTCCCCTATAGATAAAATTTATTTATCGAGTTGAGGTTCTAAAAAGAAAAATGGTTCTAATATTGGGATTATAATCAAGTTGGTGGTCAAGTTTATCATACTCTTGGGGAGTAGGGAAAGCATCAAGGGTGAGAATGTGATACTCCCCCAATGAAAGACACTAGAAGGTTGGTTCCAAAGGTTCCATTATGGGAATTTAGGTGGAAAGGATAGAAGACCTAGTGGATTTCTAGATGGTAGAAGAAGATGTGCCTCATATTTTATCAGTGAAGGCTTGTTGGATGGAGGAAGGAGAATGTCATTAGGTTGGTACATCATATTGCATGATGTAAAGGGACTAGGGTCCACTTGTATGGTAACAACTTGACCTTCATTCTCAAATTTGATGTAATGATGTAGAGTGGATGACACATATCCCATAGAATGAATCCAAGGGCATCCCAATAAGATGTACTAGAACTCTCCTTCTAATAGATAGAAGATCTTAAGTGTGTGGGGTCATAGGTGAATGTGAAGGAGAATAGTTCCTAGAGTTTGGCCATGGTATCTTTGAATTATTAGAGCACCAATGATGGTTTCAACATGATTTTATTAGGTAATTTGAGTTGTTTTTAGGCATGGGAGGATATAATATTGATACTAGCATCACCATCAATCATAACCCTCTTGATGTGGGCTTGATTGATATAAGCAAAAATGAAAAGTGGAAGATCTGGGTCATTTAGATGGATGTAAGGTATTTTAAAATCTTTAAAGGTAACAAGGTTGTAAATGTGAAGATCTTTGACAAAGGTTTCTAAAGTTTATGGGTATTTTGATTAAACCTCTATATATTGCAATAATTCTATCATTATTTGGTGGTGGTGGGGTGAGGTGTTGATTAGTTCATAAAAACTCATCTTCACTGGCATTTGGTGAATCTATTTTATAACTACTCATTAGATTGATTTAGATAGATTTAAGTGAGAGGCTCCCAAGATGGACACTTTGGGTTTGGTTGAAGGTAAAGGTTCTTGGTGTTGGTTGGGAGGTTGTGTGGTTGGGTGGATAAAGAGGGGTATATCCATGGAATGAACACCTTTGTCTTCCCCTTATCCTCTGGTTGATATTGTGATCATGTGACCACATGGATGGTATGGATTAGGGAAGAAGTTAGTCTACGTGATTTCTTTAGTTCTTTTTCACTCTAAGGTGAGAGTAGAGGGGTAGGTAGGTATTGGTTGATGGCTATTGGTTTTTGGATCGATTTAGGGCTCATAGGGGGCTTATCTAATAATAATTCATCTTAATGATATAGTTGAGGTGCTAATTCTTGGAGGGCCTCATAGTTTTATATATCATGCTTGAGTGTCCTATGGTATGAAAATATGAATTTGTCATTGTACTAAGATAGTTTAGGACTATGTAGGTTAAATGGTCTAATATGTGTCAAGGTTAAGAAAGATACTTGTAATAACCTTTGTAGGATAGTGGAGTGAAACTCAGATTATGGTGGAAAAGGCATGGAGGGCTTAGGTTTGGAAGTGGGGGTGGAAGCCCTTTTAGGAGTGGACTTGATGGTTAAATACTTGGGTGAAGGGTGGACCTTAGTGGATGGTTTGGGTTTTGTGAGAGAATTTTAGGGTTTGGGGTTACAAATTTTTGGTGTAGGTGCTTGGGAGATAAGGAATTTGTTTGTAGCCGGTTGAGAGATAGGAAGTATGCCCATGGGTGGCTCAATGAGAATAAGTGTGGATGAAAGTAAAAGTGATGGTATAACCAAAAGTGGTGGTTGGATTTTGATTGGGATTTTTGGATTCCTAATTAAGGTAGAGGTATTAGGTCCCAAAATAGAGGGAAAACTGAAGAGGGGAGGTAGATTTTTGATTTTTGGGATCTTAGGTGGTTTTACCCTCTTTATTGTCTTAGCTTGGGGTTTGTTAGGTAGGATTAGTAGCATTAAATCCAACTTTACCAATAGGTGAGTAATGTTATGAGTAGTAAATATAGCAAGGTTCTTTGTGGATTTGGTTGGGATGGTACAAGGTGATTTGGTGACTTTGGGTGAGTTTGGTTTTGATGGTGATACTATAGTTTGATGGGTAGAGTTATCTAGTGGCTAGATTGTGGTGATAGTGGATTTGATAGTGGGAAGGGAAGGTTATTCTGAAAAAGAGGTATCCTAATAGGTTTTATATGGGAGGATAGGTTGTTTCCAAAAGGTGGCTTGATATAGGTTAGGATTGGATATGAATTCTAAGTTTTTAACTAGTCTAGAGAAGGGTTTATACACAGTTATGAATCCATTGATAATGGATTCAAAGGATAGATCTAGGAGTTAAGGGGGAGGAGTGATTATCTCATATTTTGCCTAATCAAGAGGTTATAATGTCTAATAAGGTAACTCCTTAGTGGGATATGTATGAAAAGTGGTTTCTTCCTTAAAAATGATTACTAGAGGAAGAGTGGATTATTTTATGATTGAGGAAAATTATGTTTCAGGAACGGTTTATTCTTTTAATGTGAATATCAAAGGAGAGGTTGGTAACTCCACTACCTCAATAATTGAAGTAATGGAAGAGGTGATTTTCTCAATGGTTAACTTAGCAATAAGTTCACTAAGAACCATATTGATAGTATGTGCATCATAGGTATGAGAGGATTCTACTTTGTTTTCATTTTTGGTGGCAGGAGTGTGGTTGGGGTAAGGTTGTCTAAATATGTCAAGTGATTGGTTTTGGGGGGCATTAGGGTTATCTAACACAACCTCTCTCTTATCAATAAGGGTTTAGATAATGTTCTTGATTTCATACACCTACTAACATCATGTCCAATGACTTAGTGGAAGGCACATAACTCACTCTCTTTATACCAACTAGGTGTAGGATGAGAAGATTTAAATTGCTACATATATTTGAAGGGGTGAAGCTATATGATGGCTTTTAACAATTTATCCAAGATTGAAGCATATGATTCCCCAAGTGGAGTGAATTACTTTTGGGTGTTGTGGTTTGGGTTCTTAGTGTTTTGATTGGAGGAATTATAAGATTTAAATTGGTTAACAATGGGTGGAGGGGAATTTTTAAGGACAACTACATTTGTGGTTCCCTTGTTCTTGGAGTTAGTGTTGGTTTGGTTATTGGGTTTGGAGGAGGAAGCCTCGTTTGGTTTGAAGGTAAAATTCTTATTTCTTAGTTTCAACTTCCCCTCATCAATGGATTTGTTTTCTAGTTTTCGTGCCATAGTGAAAGCTTCATCAAATGTCTTGAATCTTTAGACCTATAAAGTAGAGGAGATATGTTTGATGAAATCCAAAACAAAGAGATCAATTATCTCCAGTTGGGTTAGAGAGAAGCAGAGTTGGTTTATAAGACTTCTCCAATGGGCCATGAAGTTAGTAATAGATTCATCATCAAATTTTTGAATGGAGTAAAGATCAGTGATGGAGACTTTATTAGATATGTTTATATAAAGTGATCTAAGAAAATCTAGGTTAGTTAGTCAAAATAAAAGAGGGAGTAATTTTTAATAACTCTGTACCAATCTAGTGCTAGACTCGATAGAGACATAGGGAAGGTACAAAGAAGGAGAGCATCATCATAGGCAATCATATAACATGAATGCCTAAATGCTCTTAGGTGCTATTGAGGGTCCTCTTTACTCTAAAACTTTGAAAACTTTAGAAGTTCACATTGAGGAGCATATGCTTAAATGGGGATAGATGGGTGAATTGGTTCATTACAGATTTGGTCATATGACAAAATATAATGAGCTCTAAAAATGGATGACTTTAAAGTAGTCATCTTTTCCATTAACATTTTGACAAGGTTAGTTTGGGGTTGTGTACCCCCATAGTTATAAGGTAAGATGTTTTGGGTCTAGGTAGGTACAAATATGGGTAGCTTATGGGGGGTTGAGAAGCTTCCACATACTAGTATGTGGTTATGGGTGGTTGAGATGATGTCACAGATGGGTATGTGTAGATAAGTGGTTGGTTGGAAGGTAGAGGTACATACCCTTGTGGGTTAGGGATTTATCTCAGGTTCTGTGTAATGGGAATGTGTTGAGATATTAATGTAGGTTGGGTAGGAGGTATGTTAGGGTTAGTAGATAGCGGGTAGGTGGTAACTTTTGTAGTGATGGGTGGAAGGGTAGAAGCTATGGGAATCACCAAGCTCTAAATTGGAGTAGAGGTAGGTAGGTTGGAAGAGAGAGGAATGGTGGTGGCACTCATAGGGTAATCCTATGGTAATAGAAGTACTAGTGCCTAAATTTTGTGTTTCTGCTATACTAAGAGAGTTATCATTTGGGGAAGGAGGTGCTTGGGTTTTACTTGTTTGAGTGGGTTGATTCTAAATGGTGGTATCAATGGGGTTATTGGTATAAAATGATGCCTAAGTGATTAGAGTTTTGGAGGAGATGGTGGAAATAAAATTATCACCTATAAGGTGGGATGGCATGCCATAGGCCTAGTCAATAGGTGGAATTAGATTAGGGGTAGGATGAGATATGGTGTTATGGTAATGCAATAGGGATATGGGGTTATTATCTAGAAAGGTGGTGAAGTCTGCATCACCTTGGGCGATCATTTGAGGGATGATAGGACTCTAAGAAGGATGAGAACTCTCTGAATCTAAAATTTAATGCATGGATGAAGGAGAATATTAATATGGATGATTAGGAGGTGGGTCTTGATTTGATTGGTTTCTTAGTTGTTACCTAGTTAAAACCATGCTAGGGAAAGAGGAGGATACAAATAATATCACAACTCAAATAAAGAGAAAACAAGAAAAAGTGAAGGAAATAAATCACACACTAAATCACATTAAAACCTATGGTTCTTTTCAGTCTCTATTATGGTTTATGCTTTAATATTTAAGAATTGTGTGATCCAATTTGGTTTTTAGAGTGGGTACTAGAAAATAATTATATGGTTAGTTTTGGGTTATGTTTTTGTAATGAAATTACTTAGATGTTCACATATAATGATTTAACATTGTACAACATAAGCAAATATGAGAGATCACATAGCAATAATTGACATTAGAATAGAATATTGGATAATATAGCAAAGCCACTTCAAGGGGGAAGACTACACATCATTGCATTAATAGTAGAATACTTAACATAATAAATAAATAAATACTGACCACTACCTCATATATATAGTCCACTTAGCCAAGGTTATTCAATATTTTAACCTATCTAAGAACATAGAAAAATGTAACAAGTAAATAAAAGAGGTATTTAAGCCACAAGTCAACAACACATATACCTAGACACACCAATGGTTAAGGATGTAACAAGCCCCTTCCCTTAAAAACAATGTTATCCTCAATGTTGTGGTAACTCTAGATGTTGTTGCACAAATGCTTCATCCTCCCAAGTGGCATATTCATATAGAATATTATTCCATTTGATCAAGTACTCTATAATTGATATGGAATACAACTGCTTGGTGTGCCTTTGAAGGATCACCTCAAGATCAAGAACAACTCTACCTTCCTCATCCAAATTTGGTAATTCTATTTGAATGGAAAATCTATGTCTAATTACTTTCTTCAAGCATGATACATGAAATACTAGATTTATGTGAGTGGATGAATAAAACTCTAACTTTTAGGCC
This sequence comes from Torreya grandis, assembly GCA_037957365.1. NCBI lineage: Eukaryota > Viridiplantae > Streptophyta > Pinopsida > Cupressales > Taxaceae > Torreya > Torreya grandis. The sequence goes on from JARHVA010005992.1 coordinate 112,226, forward strand.
ACACTACCAATTTTTCTACAAGATCTGATAAGGCCCATAATACTTAGGGGATAACTTGTTATCTCTTTTTTATTTCTTCAATGAAATTTGTTTGTATGGTTATAATCAAACAAATACCCAATCACCAATTTCAAAATTCCTCTCACTTCTATATGGATCTACATGTTGCTTCATATGATTATGGGCCATAGCTAAATTTTCATGCAAACTTGCAAGGATGTCTTGTTGATGGTGAATATGTTCTTCAACTACACAAACCTTATTATGGACCTTAAAGGGTGAAGTGATGGATAGAGGGTGGTATCCATATAGTGATAAAAAAGGAGACATTTTGGAAGAACTATGAACAGAAGTATTATAACACCATTTAGCAAGTGGTAGCCAATGAACCCATTTATCCTATTTATCAAAAAAAAAATAACGAAGATATCCTTACAAGCATTTATTGACTACCTTAGTTTGTCTAATATATTGAGGATGATAGGATTAAATATGATCTAATTGGGTTCCTAAACATGTAAATAACTCAGTCAAAAAATTACTAGTAAAAATGGGATATTTATCATTGAAAATGATCTTAGGGCTCACATGTAGTTTCTAAACTATATTGAGAAAATTAGAAGCTATTATACTAGCAAAAAATGGCTAGGATAAAGAACAAAAATGAACATATTTATTGAGATGATCTACAACAACCATGATAACATTTTGACCATCAGATCTTGGTAACCCTATAATTAAATCCATAGATACTTTTTCCCAATGCTAGCTAGGGATGGATAAAGGCTGTAAAAGACATGGGATTTTGATGGTTTTTCCTTTGTTTTATTGATAGATCATACATTCATCCACATATTTTTGGACATCCCCCTTGGGACCTTCCCAAAAAAAAAAATTCTTGATTTTGTGATAGGTTTTCAAAATCCTTAATGACCCCCAATTGGAGTTGCATGAAGTTCTTCAAGGAGTTTATGTTTAAGAATATAATTTTTAAATAGGTACAATCTATATTTATACCATAATCCATAGCCTTCCATGTGAATTTTTAAAATCCACCTAAACCTTGATGAAGATTTTGAATCAAATCATGGGAAACACTATCATGTTCCCATTCTGATCATGCTTCATCTAGCCAATCTACCTACAAAATGGTTATGGCACATAGCAATGCCTCAATTGATTCATCTTTTCTGGATAGTGCATCTACCACCACATTGTCCTTACCTTTTTTATAGACTATTTCAAATCCATAACCTAACATCTTAGTTACCCATTTATATTGTTCTTCAGATGACAACCTCTGTTTTAAAAAATATTTTAGACTATCATGATTAGTATTTACTCAAAAGTGATGACCCATCAAATAAGGTATCCATTGTTTGACTACATGTAAAATGGCCATCATTTCCTTCTCATAGATGGACTTGTGGTAAATTTTACCCTTTAATTAAATACTTTCAAATACAAGTGGTCTTCCTTATTGCATGAGTACAACACCCATACCATACCCAGATGCATCACATTCAACCACAAAAGTCTTAGAAAAATTAGGAGTCACCAATACTAGAGTAGTGCACATAGCCAATTTTAATTATTCAAATGCCTAGGTAGCTACATCATTTCACTAAAATGAGTCTTTCTTTAACAAAGAGGTAAGTAGGATTTTAATACTATCATAATTTTTGACAAACCTATGATAGTAACTAGTAAACCCAAAAAATCCTTGGAGTTGCTTGAGTGTCTTAGTAATTTTCCAGTTCACCATTGCTTGGATTTTTTTAGGATCCACTTTCACTCCTTCATAAGACACAAAATGACCCAAATATTCAACCTCACTAGCCCCAAAAGTACATTAGGAAGGTTTGTCATACAATTGATTTTACTCCAAAATGGAGAGTATCTATTTAAAATGTTGTAAATGGTCTTCCCAATTTTTATTGTAAATGAGGATATCATCAAAGAATACCAGAAAAATTTCCTCAAAAATGGCATAAAAATAGTATTCATCAAACTCTAAAAAGTAGATGGTACATTTGTTAGACTAAAAGGCATAACCAAAAACTCATAATGGTGCTCATGAGTCCTGCAAGTGGTTTTGAGTATGTCTTCATCACAGATCCAGATTTGATGATACCCAAAACATAGAACTAACTTGGTAAAATAAAGAGCACCATTAAATTCATCTAGAAAATCATCAATGATAGGAATAAGAAACTTATCATTGATAGTGTACTTGTTGAGTTATTTATAGTTAGGGCACATCCTCCAAGTGTCATCTTTATTTCTCACCATGACAACTAGTGAAGAATATTTACTTTGGCTATGTCAAATGATTCCTACATCCAACATCTCATGTACCATATTTTTAATTTCACTTGTCTAGGCATAGGGATACCTATATGGCCTAATGTTGGGTGGTGTACTGCTAAGAATAAGTGTGATATCATGATAATATGTATGGATAGGTGGAAGTCCTTTTGGCATGTCTCCAAAAACAATAGAATGAGCTTCAATTATTTGTTATAGATCAAGAGGTGGAGATGGCTGAGGTGGTTGTACTATCATGAAAAATAAGCGAGCTACAAATCCCTTAGCACCCTTACAAAGAAGCTTTGTCATTTTATGGGAGCTAACATGTTGTGGAGATTTAGCATTTAATCCCTTTAGCTCAAATTTCCTTTCTTTAGAATGAAAATACATGAATAATTATTGAAAATTCATCTCAATAGTGCCCAAGGTGGTGAGCCACTTGACTCCTAAAAAAATATCAGCTCCACCCATGGGAATAACAAACATAGGAGAATATAATAAGTATTCTACCATGGCTAACTTAATACTATGACATTTTATTGAATAGTTGATAGTACCACCATCTACAATCATAACCTAAAATTCTAGAGCTAGATAAATGAAATAGTTTAAGTGAGCAACCAACTTATTATGGAAGAAGTTGTGTGTGCTCCCAAAGTCAACCAAGATAGTGGCCTTCTATTTCTTAAGGAAACCCATCAACTAAAGAGTTTGGAGAGTACTAATACCTGAAAGGGCATGATAGGAAATAGTAGGTTGAAAGTCTTCAAATTCCTCCTTATGAACTCTTGCATCCTCATCATGTACTTCTTCATCATCTTCATCACCATTGGCACCATCAATGTGAAATAGCTTCTTTCAGCATAATGATGGTCTTTAATCCATTTGTTTTCACAACCATAACACAACCCTTTGGCTCACTTCTCCTCAATTTATCATTGTGTTAATCTAGTGGGCTATGGAAATGATGGTGCTGGAAAGTTACAATCATGACCAGTAGTAAAATTTTTCCTTTTGACTGTCTCTTTTTATTTTATCATGCACACCATAGGGATATATTTTGATATAGATTTTGGGTTAAATATTCTAACCTTGAATTGGATGTTATCTTTAAGGCCACCCAAAAATAGATCAGTTAAATTTTCCTTAGTGATATCTTCCACCTATAAAGAGAGATTCTAAAATTGATGAATATAATCCTTCATAGTTCTTATTTTCCACATCTTGGATAATTGGATAAAATAGTTCTCAAAGACATTATTCTGATAATAATCTAACAAATCCTTAGTGTAAATAGACCATGTAACAATATCACCATGCTTTTTCTTTTGAGCACATAACTAGCAATACCAAATAAATTGCTTAGGTTCCAGATATAGGGATGCCACTATCACCCTCAAAGAACTAGGGGATTGATGTAGCTCAAATAAATTCTTAATTTGGGTAATCCAAGTGAGATTATCCTTACCATCAAACTTATTCATGTCTACTTTTGGAAACATCAATTTCATACCAGCATGGGAGTTATTGAGATGTGGATTTGAATGCTAAAGTGTAGGGTTGTTGGGATAAAACTGAGATGTGAGGGTAGCCAATTTCATAGTGATATGATTTAATTCATTTTGAACCCCATTAATCTCTTCATGCATCCCTAAAACATCAACTTGGATTGCAATAAAGTCATCATGCCTCACCAAGTTTTTTATGTCCGCTTAAAGCTAAGAAATCACCAGATCTAAAGTTCTAGATTCCATGTCATCATTAGGAGTCTTAAGAGTTTTTTGCCCCATTTTCTTCTTTGAGTACCCAAACCTACCATATACAAACCCTAGGAGGGTTTTGACCATAAAAAAAGAGTACTAAGAAATGTTACTATTGCGATCACCTTGTCAAAATGAATCCAATGACTACCTTTGTGTACTATGATAAAAAATTTGGAACCAAAAAAGTGTGCTGATAGAATATACCATTGAGATCATCTCATCGATATGAATCTAAAAATTATAATTATGTAAGGGAAAAAAAAATTATTGGAACTTTTTTTATTAAATATTTTTTCTCAAGAAAGCATTTTGAGCAATACTACACTGATAAAAAATATTAATTCTTCCTAGATTGCAAGTTATGTTTTTTTGCTCTCACCGATCCTAGAAGCCATGCCTTGCCAGATCTTAAAAAAACACCATAGAAATATTTTTAAAATCAAAGTTTTGATACCACTTGTAATGAGATTACTTATATGTTCACACAAAATGATTTTATATTACACAGAATAAGCAAATATGAGAGATCACACAATAATAATTGACAATAGAATAGAATACTAAATAATATAAGAAAGCCACTTCAAGGGGGAAACCTCTACATCAATGCACTAATAGAATAATACTTAACATAATGAATAAATACTAACCACTACCTCCTATATATAGTCTACTTAGCCAAGGTTATTCCATAGGCTGACCTATCTAAGAACATAAAGAAATGTAACAAGTAAATAAAAGAGGTATGTACGTTATAAGTTGGCCACACATATCCCTAGAAAGACCAATGGTTAAGGGCATAACATTTTTTTCTTTCAAAGGGATTTTATTGGAAATTAGTACGTGGTTTGATATTGGTGCTTACCCCCTCACTTCACACACCCCAATAATAAGGGTGTCGAGTGATTAGCCAAGATATATTGATTGCCAAAGATTATACTCAACTAAACTAAGTTGGTTTTCCCCTTGGTGATGAAATCAAAGTAGGATAGCAAAGAAATGTGATGGCTAGGTAATTAAATCTTAGTCAGGCCTTATATCAATATTTGATGCTTATTAAGATGTAATTGGTTTGGTATTGTGTGTGTGATAAGATTGAAACTATGGTTCATTAATTTTTTATTTAAGATATGTGAGCTAAAATAAGTAAGTAGATTATGGATGTAATCAATTTTAAGGCCAAAAAAGTAACTTTTATTTTATTTTATGAGAAGAGAGATACGAATAAATCACCTAGATGCAACTATGAACCCAAGAAAATATTCAAGGGTCCCACCAAGCATGCCATAATCTTTCAGATATATTTCACTTATGTTCTTGAAATAAAGAGAAAAGAAACTTGAGAAGGGTATGCTAGAAAAACTTGATATGTTATGTGCATGTTTAAATCAGATGGTTATAGATAATCCTCTTTGGGTTGAGAGGAATGACTTATAGATAAGAAATCACTCAAAGTAAATTGTTGGATTAGTTAGATATCAAGTTGGATTACCTAGCAAGTTAGATCTAAGAAGCATGAACTTCTTTAGACGTTGTCAATCCACACTTTTAAAAATTCAAGTTTTGAAAGAGAAATATGAAGCACTTGCATATGTCATAGAAGATATTTAAATGAAATACAAGAAGTGATCAATAAAATAATAGATGAAATTTACTAATTATAGTAATGAGTGGGATAATACTATTACTAAATAGGTTAGGTATGGTTAAGAAAATAAGTTAAGGATCTATGATCAGGTGGGGGGAAATAAAATTAGATTTAGTTGAGGTCTAGTGGGTAAAAATAGCTTGTTATTTTGTCATATAGTCACCATCAGTGATTGGGGTGACCATCAATGGTTAGGGTGACCATCAGTGGTTGGGGAAACTATTAGCAATTGGGATAGACCATTGGTGGTTAGAGTGACTATCGATGATTACTGTGGGTTTTGTCTGGTCAAGAAAAGGTTGTTTTGACAAGCTCATAGAATGGAATTTTGAGAGATGGGTTTTTAGATGGATTGATTATGAAATAGAAACAAATTAACTTAATGATTCAAAATATATATTTAACTTGATGGTTATCAATCTGATAAATGGTCGAGGGGGTGGGATGATAAACTCATTTGATAGAGTAATTGTACTTGGTTGTTGGTTGATGGATGGCAAAACTTTAGATCTCTATTGCACTTGATGGTTCACTAAATCAATGGAAGAACACCTACAAAAGGGAGTAGTGATGCAAAAGGCTCTATCTTTGGATGATTAATTAATTTTATATCTGGATCTACTCTTTCCTCCTCTCTTCTTATAGGAAAGAAGGAGAGGTGTAACAATATGTTGATAAGAGTTTCAACAAGTGGTTTAAATTTATCTTTCATATGCATTAGGTCACACATGAATTAGATAATATAAATGTAAAAAATCAAGTTGTAGTTTATTGGATTTTGACTATTTAAGTGATGTAAACTTGACCATCAATGGTCATGCCTAACTGTCAATGGTTAGGGTGACCATCGATAGTTGAGGGTTAGAGGTAAAGTTTGGTCAAGGTAGGTTAGTGGCCTAATTATTTAATTAGCTAACCTAACTTGGGTTTGATTTGTGATCAAAAGGTTAGGGTTGGTCTAGGGGTGTCTTAACACTTAGAATCGTAGTGTGTGGTTTTATAGTGTCTACAAATACATTGGATAATATAGAATCTACATCTAATTAGAATGTGGGAATATACCAAATAACTTTTTCATAACGTAATAACAATAAAAAATAACAACAAAGTCCATAACAACAATAATAATAGTATGAACAATCATTAAAATAAAAACAATATCCACAACAACAACAACATCAATTGAATTAGAGGAACTAAGGCCAAAATTATTTTAACAACCAACATAAATATCACACAGTTTCACATGACTACACTAAATTTTTAGGTCATATTGTGGGAGGACACATTTCAACCCTAACCATTAATCCTAGACCAAGTGCTAACAGAGTAGGACCATTTCCAAACAACCCAATTATTCCATTAATCCTTCCTTGACTTGGGACCACAAACAAGCATAACAACAAACATGAATTACTATTTTAGGACCTTATACTGATAAATCATCTTTGCCCCATGACCACAAACACATGTATCAATAATTGAGAAGTATCCTATTTATTCTGTTTCCACCATCATTTACTAGCAACAATGGTCATGTATCCAATTTTTATTTTTCAATCACAACTTAGAGGTCTAAGATTACCATTCCAAGCCCAAAAACTCATTATAACAAACTAATCCAACCCAATGTCCTGGCTAAGAACAAGTCATATACCACTATTAAGGAAAATACATATGACATTGTGTAATAACTCTTTAAGATACCTACATAAATCTCCATTTTGGATTTATTGCATATGTCTACCATCCATAAGAACATCATAACATAATTTATTGGCCAATCCTATGATCCCAACAACATAACCCCAAATAAATTCCAAGCTTTAGATGTATATCTATACTCAAGCCAATAGTTGACCTTTGATCAAAGTGATATGTCATCCCTTGGCTCTCTCATAATAATTCCCTATACATTAAAGTTTCCATCACATGAAATAAATTCAAATGTATACTCATAGAAAATCAATTGGGACTGAATATTGTGTATCTAAAGCTCATCAAGAATATTGAATATATAACTACTGATCTACAAATAGAAATAATTACTATCAAAGCCTATGATAATGAAGAGAGAGAATCACAAGGTATCATAATATTTCTAGTTATCATTGGGCCCTTAACACATGATACACTTTTCCATGGTTTATACATTGACCTATCATAAAATTTGTTCTTGGGTAGTTATTGGATATATGAGATTCATGCAATCCCATCAACTTTGCACCAATGTCTTAATTTATTGCACTTAAGTCTGGAGGTCACCATAAATAGAGATTTTAAACCTTATGGACATTTAAAACATTTAGAGGTTGAGTATGAAAGTTAAAAGTACCACTTTTGCCTAAATCTAATTCTAGAAAAGTATAAAGATAAATAAATAATTGTCAAATTACTAGAGACCATTGTATAAACCCTAATAGCCTTGATTCATCTTCACATATGCCTCCTCTTAAAATGTCTAATCATTTTACCATCTCAACCAATGGCTTAGGAGATTTTTTGACCTATGACACATTTTAAATTTCCAATATTCCATATAACCCCAATTCCTATAGAAGAGGAAAATATAAACCACATTGCATCGAATGGAAATGAAAAGGCAAAGGTAAAATTCATAGTCTAGGTCTAGTTATTTTCACACTAGCCACTAGCCAAGAGGAAGATCCAATTACCAATGATGAATCCTAGTTGTAAAATGACAAATTGGTTGATTACTACAAAAATGCCAAATATTTTATCCTTAATAGGATCATAGAGAACTAAGCCTATGAAGGAGGAGGCCTCGAGCCAAATCAACAAGGAACTCTTGAGCTAATTTCTATAACTTGAAGTAAAAGAACTTATGGTATCATATTTAAACCACTTGGGGGTGACCCTAGTGACAAAAATACTAGTAGCAAAGCAAAATATGATCACAAGATGTATGAATACCTTTCCAATACCAATTTATTTGACCCATATGCCATTTGTACCATTACCCTAGTTACCCACCATAATGTGCATCTTCTTTATCACCCTCAACTTATAGCATGGGTTAAATAATCCATAGTGCTTATAAAAGAGTTTGAGGATGATGAGGCATTTTGTAATTTTATAGGCCTAAGAGACAATATTCTATTGGGAGACCACAAATAAGGGTTCTATGTCAAATTCGATCCTATAGCTTATTTTGGAGAGTAGGTGAACACCTTTATCTAAAAATGAAATAATAAAACATTGAGTTCCCAAGTGAAAATGTATCTGAGGCACTTGTGGACTAGGGTAAAATTAAAAATAAAGGCCAGTCTCATGGTGAAAACATGTTTCAAGTACCATTAGATGGGGTTATTCACCTTTCCTCAAAAGAAGCTTAGGGGACCACTAATGATGAAATTGCTTTTGGGATCGAGTCTAGTTTAGGATAATAACATGCCTTCAATCAAATAACCTAATAATTTCTAATAGTATTTATAACATGGCCATCCCAACCATTGGGAGATTTTGATTCATCTTGTTTAGGCAAGATTAAAAAACCAATCCAAATAGATAACTTTATAGTTAAAGGTTAATTCAAATCATTGCCAATTATTCTATAAGATGGATTGACTCTCCTTCTGTAAGACACTATGAAATTAAAAATTGGGACTCTAGATGACCTAAAATGGATCAAATTAGGTATGTCCCTCACTGATGAGGAACATGAAATATTTGCATCCCTTTTGAGGGAATTTGTTGACATCTTTTCTTGGGCCCATTTAGACATGCCTGGTTTGGATCCCACCTTGGTTTTACACCAATTATTTGTACATCTTGATGCCAAAATTGTGAAAAAAAAATTATGAAAGATGCATCTTCATATTATTGTACTAGTAAATAAACAATTGGAAAAACTCTTAGAATCAAGATGCATTTGATTGATCAAATATTCTGAGTGGACATTGAATATTATGCCTATTAGTAAGAAGCCCAACGAAATTAGAATCTACACCAATTTTAGATACATAAACAAGATATGCTTGAAGTATGAATTTTCTCTACCAAATATTGACATGATAATTGATTCCATAATAGGGTATGAAATGCTTTCACTTAGTGATGGATTTTCAGGATACAACTAGATTTGAGTTACACTAGAAGACCAACACAAGACAATGTTCACCATTCCTTAGGAAATTTTTTATTATCAAGTTATGCCATTTGGCATCAATAATGTTGGTACCACATACCAAAGATCCATGATTGTCATATTTCATTATATTATGCATGACATTGTTGAAGGCTATGTCAAAAACATATTGGGTAAATCAAAGACCTGCATTGATATTATAGCTACACTATGAATCATATTTAAGAAGTTTCATGAATACAAGGTTAGACTCAATCCTAATAAGTGTGTCTTTGGTGTCACTTTATAAAAACTATTGGTATTCATAATATTTCATCAAGGCATTGAAATTGATCTTGCCAAAGTACAAGCTATTATAGAGATGCTGCCACCTTCCAATTTGAATCAACTCTATAGTTTATAGGTTAAGATTTAATCTATTAGATGCTTCATATCATATTTAGATGAGAAATTATATCCATTTATATACTTATTAAATAAGGGTATCACATTTCATTGGGACAAAGACTATCAGAAAGCCCTCTAGGACCTAAAGGAATATCTTATTGATCCACTTATTTTGTTATCACTAATGCCATGAAATCCATGTCTATTGTACTTATTTTCCATATATAAACCCTGGGGGCACTTCTATCTCAACATAATGATAATGGAAAATAGCATTCCATGTACTATATAAGCTATACACTACTCACATATGAACATAACTATACACCAAAAGAAAAATCTTATTTAGTTGTGGCCTTTATAACACAAAAATTATGGCTTTACATGCTTAAAAACAAGATGATAGTTATTTATAAAGTATATCCAATCAAGTATCTACTATTCAAGACAACTTTAAAAGTCCACATGGCTAAATGGATCACACTTCTAGGCAAGATCAAGATTGAATATGTAAACCAAAAAGCTATAAAGGGACAAGTACTTGCATAATAGCTTCTTAAAACTCCCCATGTATTTACTAAACCCCTCACTTTTAAATTCCTAGATGATTACATCATGAACATCATGGAAACACCTCTTGAATAATAGCACTAGAAGTTATATTTTGATGGATAATTCAAATCACATGGATCGAGGGTAGGCCGATTGTTTACTACACCATAGGGGGATCTTATTCCCAAATCATTTCATATCAACTTTCCTTGTACTAAAAACATGGATAAATACAAATAACTTTTTGTAGGTCTTTGTTAAGAATTAAAATGGAATATTCAACATCTCAAGATTTATGGTGATTCTCAATTAATCATAAATCAGGTTATAGACCACTTTTAGACTAAAGATGGCACGTTGGTGTCATACAAGGCCATGATTGACATTTTCAAGAAACAAATAATTGATGTATATTTTAAACACATACCTCAATCTAATAATAGGACAACAAATTCCATGGCCACCATTTTCTCTTTGATCCATTACACTGATAAGGCAAAATAATATCAATTCCTCATTCAAAATCTTCTAGTGCCTACTCATAAACCTTGAACCATCATAATGATCTATGATATTATTGGTACCAAATCTATATGGTATTTATACATCTTTACATACCTTCACTACCATATAATTCCACTATACCTATAATTAAAATAACAAAATTCCTTTACCCACCAAGCCTCACATTATACCTTGCTTGGGCCAACCCTTTACCACCATAGATTTAACATAAATCTCCTTCGTTGTTTAAATTCAATAAAAGAAACATTAGTGTTCTAGGAAGTTCATGAAATATTATGTGAATCCCACACCAACAGGTCTATCCTAGCCAAAAATCTCCTATGTAATAGTTATTATTGGCCAACTATGAAAGTAGATGCAGTTGCTTATGTCAAAAGGTGTGATAAATGTCAATGGCATGCCAATATGATTTGTGCCCTAGATAAAACACTAAAACTAATGTTCACACCATGGCCATTTATAACATGGGGACTTGATCTGATTGGGAAGATTAATCCTACCTCATATAATGGCCATAAACACATTCTTACCACTATCGAATATTTCATTAATTGGGTTGAAGATATACCCCTCACTTACATGACTAGAAAATAAATTTCCATGTTCATTTTTAATCATCTCATCTACCAATATGTTATCCCATTGACATTATATTTGATAATGGTGGATCATTTAAGAAAAAAAATGTCAAAACACTTTATGCCATGTAAAATATCACTCAACATTTTTCTACCACATATTACCCACACATATTACCCACAAGGTAATGGCCAAGTAGAAGCATCGAATAAAACCATTATCAACATCCTTAAAAATATTTTCAATGATGTTGTTTTTGATTGGCACCTCCAAATATTTTACACCCTCTAGGATTATCACACTAATTACCATACTCCAATAGGATCCATTTCATATTCCCTAGTCAATGGCATTGAGGCCATTATTCCCATCAAGGTTGAATTACCTTTTTTTAATATCTCAATGAAGAACATATTGTATGATGAATATTAAAAAGTATCTCACCTATAATAGCTAGATTTACTTGATGAAAAGTGCATGTCTGCTATCAAAAACCTTTAATCATACCAAAATAGAATATGTAGGCACTATAATTGACAGGTCAAACATAGAGATTTAGAGCTTGGTGATATTGTTTTAAAATAAAACCAAAATAACATCATGACTGAGAAGAAAAATAAAGGTAAGTTCAAACCCAATTGGATAGGACCATATATCTTTGTTGTAAATTATGGCTCCATAGAATACAAGATTGCTGCACCAGACATAGATGAACTTGATGAGTTGGTGAACATCATACATCTCAAGCATTCTTTCACTTAAGATACTTTAATTATTATCTATGATGAACATTTACATTCTACCATATTGTCATATTCTTTGTATAATACTGTATACTATTCTACCATGCCTTCACTTTTGACCAAAATTATTTTTACACTCCATCCCAACCATTTACCTTGGTTATGTTTCATTATTTATTAATCCACCTTCAGCAAGGGGATTTAGATCAAGTTTCAATATTCAGTATTCTAGATAGAGGCAATATCTTAGACCAATATGATAGTGGTTTGGTAGTTGCATCCTTCATTTGTTATTATCTTTCATTACGAGTGTTACTAATTATAACTACCTTTAGGGAAATCAGTACCCCACTCTATGCTACTAATTATAACTACCTTTGGATAAATTAGTATCATTGACCTATGTTTTTTTCCTAATTATAACCACCTATGGAAAAATTAGGAGAAATACCTTTGTCATACATTATCATATCACCTTGCCATTCCTATTTCCATACCATGCCATTTTCCTAATTTGAGAACTTACTACTACCTAGTTAGATTCCTCCATTGTAACGAAGAACTACAGTGACTTGAGGTCCTAATGGGACTATGTAGGAAGTGTTTGATTCACATTGAGGTCAACTTATTCATCATTTTATGTGATCTTACTATTTTACAATCAATTTAAGTTTAAATTCTCTTGCTATTTTATGAGTTGAACCATCTAAGTAACTCATAATTCTCCATTGAGTTGAGATGCTTAGAACATTCCAAAAACATTTTCCAATGATTTTAGGTTCTCATCATTTTTCAATTATTATTTATTTAAAAATCTTTTACCACTTTGAAAGACCATTCCCATTTTCCTCTTCGCATCAATCACATTTTATTCTCATTCATATTCTTCTATCCCATATCTCAAGAGAACTATATTTGGCCTAAATTTTATGTTGGACCTTGCATCCATAGAATTATGTAGGAAATGTCCACTTTCCTAGAGCATCTAGAGTCAACTCAGTTACCCCTTCTTTTTCTTTTATCCCCCAAGTTCATTTATTTGTTTCATTATTTCCTATAACCTAGAGGCAATGCTTATCATCTTGTGCTCCTTATTTCCCTATAACCTAGGGGAAACCTTGTGTCATTATTCTTGTGTTGTGATATTTACATCATTACTATCTAGCTTAGGGGTCATTCTATCTCCAAGAGTAACACCTTTATTATACATGCAAAAAAAAAATTGTCTTTTATTTGCTCTAACATTGTGATTATCCATTGTTTGTGTTTGTTTCATTTTGTTCTTATTGTTTTGATTATTTTGTTTGATTTTCATTTATTATTTTGTTTGTCTTTATGTGTGTTTGTTTACTTTCATATTTTTTTGATTTATTTGTTGTGCCTTGATTTAGTATATATACATTCATTAGATGATTCTTTATGCATTATACTTAAGTCCATCCATATTGATATGTCAACATGGTCATCATGGCTTTTATCATTGGTGCATTATTTTTAATTATTTATTGGATTGCATGTTAGTCCTTATTGATATTTTAGCTTAGTTATCATGGTGTTTTATTTCATGATGCATACCCTCATATTATATAATAAAAATCAGCTTGATGAATCTTACAAGTAATGAGGTCATGGTACTTCTCCTTGGTCACCTTAAAAGATTCTTGCTCTATCCAATCATTTCCCAATATAGAATAATAAAATCATGAATTATTTTTAATCCTTGATAAGTTAGGATGTGCATCTCCATAGTAATAGGTTTTCTATTTTCATCTTTCTCCTCTATACTAAATTACTCTTCCTCCATCAGTATGGATTCAATACATAAGCCTTCTTTTCTAATTTGCCATATTATCCCACATGTAGTACCAATGATTTTAACTACCTTTGGGAAAATCATTGTGTTTTGATCTAAATTTTTGTGCCAATGATTATAACTACCTTTGGGAAAATCATTATGTTTCAATCTATCTAGATGTTAATGATTATAACTACCTTTGGACAAATCATTATCTTTATCTACCCAATTAGGGCATGTTTTCATTTTTTAATGATTATAACCACCTCTGAGTAAATCATTATATTTTTAGTTTTCTATGTCGATGATTATAGATGCCTTTGATAAAATCATCTTTTTCATCCACCCAACTAGGGTATGTTTTCATTTTGCTAATGATTATAACCACCTATGGAAAAATCATTATCTTTTTACCTTGATATGTCGATGATTATAACTGACTTTGGGAAAATCATCCTTTTTATTTTCCCAACTATGCTATCTCACTATACCACTGATTATAAAAAAAATTTGTAAAATTAGTCTTTTCCATCCCCCTTTACCTTGGTCCCATCATTTTCCTTTTTTTGAGGGACTACTCGCCAACCTTCTTTGCCAATTGCTCCATTGAGAGGGCATCTAGGGATAATACATCACCATCTAGGGCATTAGGCATAAAATAAATTTTCATTATTTGAGAATATTTTACTATGATTACAACTTGTAATGCCTTCCCAAATAAGGTCAAACTATAAACACCCCATTCTGACCATAACTAGCTTTAGACCATTTTTTACCAAACATTGTAAATTAAGCTTACAAATCACTGAATGTTTCCTAATTTTAGTTTTGAATCATTCATAAATACTCAAAATCATGTTGAGACATCCGTATTTTTGATACTATCCCATACACAATAATAACCTCTCACTAATTCATCCCTAGTCACCTTATGACCTAACAACTAGTAGTTTGGCCTATGGACCCATTAAGCAAAGCACTTGAAAAATTCTTAAAAGAGATAAAATGATAATAAAAATAAATCAAATAATTAAACTAGATTAAATTCATATTTAAATTATCTATTTAAAAATAATGAATATCTAAAAATGGAAATTCCAAAATTTAAAATATCAAGCCTTCTCATCATTGCTTTTATGAGTTGTCAAGCTCTTCCACAATATCTCAAAATGTATAATTTGAGAGCCATGCATATTAATTAAAAATCATAATTACATGAAAATTTTTAACTCAAATAGAGTTAGCCTCAACTCACCTAGAGTTAGTTTGAAATCATTCCATGTACTCAACCTTAACTCACCTTAGGTGAGAGTTAACTTTGGAGGCTATAAATGCAAGTCCATACCTATTGATCTCAAAGCTTTGATAATGTAGTGTTATTATGCAATATTTCCCCTATAATCATTATTAGTGCAATGTTACCATGCCAAATTCATAATCTAATAAACCAAGCCAAGGTGCCAAGGAGAGGTGGAGTAAAGATAACTTCATTGCTAAATACTTATTGATGCATAAGACCAAGTAAGATAATTCAACAATCCATTTATGATATCCAATAAAGGTAAAATAATGATTTATTTTGTGTTTTAGTTGCGTTTTCACTTGTATGACTTTTACCTATGTTATCCCTAGTGTCTAGGCTAGAGGAGTTAAGTGTGAAGTGTGTTATTTTGATTTATTTTATTGGAATAACATTATATTAACCTCCCCTCTACATATTACTTATTAATAATAGTCATTTACTTATTTTTCCTATGGACCCAAGCCTTTGCACCCCTATATTCCTATTTGGTGTTATATCCTTATTGCCAAGTATCCTTTTTCATGTAGGCTAATGCCAAACTCATATGTAATTTAAGTCTATTATATCCTTGAGAATCGCTCCTCAACCATTTCCCACTTCCTTCACATTCCCTAAGTCTTTCATTGATATACCAAGTCTTCCATTCTTAGGTTCTCCATTTGTTCTTCCTCTCCTCTAACTAGGTCTTCTCGTACCCTGATCTCTTTCATCATGGTATTCCATACCATGGTCTTCCTTTGTCATGCTTGTTATGTTTCATACTTTTTTTGCACCATAAGATAAAATACATAGCCAAAATTTGGGGTCTAACATCACCCCACACTAAAATCTTAGTCCATCCTAGACTAACCATTGGTCTTGGCTTCAACCAAATATTCAATGCCAAACTATTTGATCTATTTTCTGATACCTTCCCAATGTGACAATGTGTTAAAAAGATTTGTTTTTATTTTCTCAATTATTTCTTTCAACTTTTTAATCTCCTTGGGTTAATCAAAACACTTGATTTCCTTATTGACAAATTGTTTGAGGGGTGTGGAATCATATTTTTTAACCTCTTCAAATGTTATGACCTCATTCACAACCTATCCTTAGAGTACCATAAAGTTAAAATTTATTTATTATCGATGTGCCTTTATTTTTTCTTCCATAGTTTCAACATATTTAAATGCCTCAACATGCTCAATGTGGTCTTTTATTAATAGGGTGGTATCCACCAATTATTGACATTGAATCTCTTCTGCTTGAAGTTGAGCTTCCAAAATTTTACTAGGCCATGCCAACTTCTCAAAAATCCCATCTAGAATGGGAATCACTTCCCCAAATCATTTTAAGGTGCACTTGCACACCCCCTCTACTTTAAAAAAATATTCAACTACCCATATTGTTTCATTTCTTGGCACAATATGATCTTTACACTACTTTAATAAGAGATCCACAAGAGTTTCCAACTTATCAATAACCTCACCCTCTAAAGAGGCACCTTCTTCTAACTTTGGTTCTTATCTTCAAATAACCTTACATAAATTTAATGTTTTGACCTTTGATATGTTTCAAATTCTAAATGGTGTTTCCACTCAACCACTTCCTCTTTGAGTTTCTTTTGAATGATGACTTCTTAATCAAATAGTTCCCCCACCCTAAAATGTTTTTGTTCATCTTGGCATGTATCATAATATGAAATTACATTTTGTTGTGTTAATTCAAAGACCATTTCAAGATTGTTATGCTAGTTTATATAGGATAAATTTGTTGGGGATTGACCCAAAGAGGTGTGTGTAGAAATTTTATTTCTAAATATAATAACTGGTTATCATGAGGCATATCAAAATAGTGTTCCTCATTTTACATGTATAATAATAATGACATCTCATGTCAGGTGTGTATAGTGGCATCCTAAAGATCAAATTGGGAATACAAATAAATTAATTTGTCAGGAATGACTATCTAGTATTTGGTGCATAAGTTTGTGATTGTATTAGGCTTAGGTGGTTGGACCATGGTATCACTTGTCTACTTCCCATTGATGAATCCCACTTAAGTATCTTATCATCCATGTCTTGTTTCAAGGAATTAGTATTGATATCCATCCCAATCAATGCTTTTACTTTAAATACATCCCTCTCTTCATCGATTAGATCTTCAATATCTAGTTGTGCCTCTTCAATAGTGATTTCTTCCTCTTGCACTAGGGAGAGTGTTTTATATAAGTTAGTCTCTTCCTTTTATTTGGATATCCCCATGGTCCCTCTTGATAATTATTCTAGATATTCCTTGCCACTATCCATAGGCTCTTCTACTTGTTCTAATAGAATGGTTTGCATTGATGGTGTTGAGCCTTTTAGTTGACTTGCTAGTGGATCTCTTTTTAGTGATTCCTTTAGTTGTGATGCCTTCGGTGATGGAGCCCTCAATGGAGAAGCCCTTAGTGGTAGTTCTTATATAGTACTTTACATTTTTAGTGGTTTTGGATATGAAATTGTGTTGGTACTAGGCTTGGTACGCTTCTTCCTATTGAGTGGTGGCATTGGGGAAAGCTTGTCTCTCTCATGATCTACACTTCTTAAAGCTTTATTTTTAGGTTTCAACATGTAAAAGAGATTATGAATTTAATTCCCTAACATGGTTGGATGAAAATTGATGTTGGTTATGTCCATATCATTTTTTATCCATATGGTTTCTTTCTAGGATATCCATACATTTTTATGAGAGTATGAATCTCTGAGTCAATTCATTCCACTTCAAGGGTTATGGGATTTATAAATAAATTCACTATGAAATCATAGGTCAAATTCAACCAAGTATAAATCTCTCTAGATGGGAACATCTAGATATGCATAAGATAAAAATATTACTTGACAACAAATTTGGCTTCTTTGTTAGCCAATATGGGTAAGTCTTTTGGAATGCACCATTCATTCCCAAAGGCTTCCTTCATACCATTATACCATGACTTCATCTTGAGCTTAAAAGTTGGAGTAATATAACTAGGGCATGTGAACACCTCATAGCACTTTGTAGGGGACCTATTCTCATTTGGGCATAACCACTTAAAATCTTTAGAGGTGTAATCAGGTACACCAATATCATTAAACACCATTAAAAAAATTAATACACCCCATAGGAACCTATGGTTTTGTGTTTAGTGGGTTTTCTCTAAGGTGATTATAATCTTATTGTCAAAATACATTTTCTAGTTATATTTTAATCCCTTGGTTACCTATTGAGCAATATATAGGTGGGCCATGTCCACCTCTTTCCATCTATCATTTCCACCAACTTTGGTTATGATGATGCATGTTACTACTTTTAGGGAGGGGTATTGTATGTTTTTTATATGTATGACATGGTCCTGTTTACAATATTATAGTTTTATGAGGGTATTTTCTATTTCTTCCAAGTCCTCTAAATCAAATTCAAGGTCTATGCCAAAGTATCCCAACCCTAATACCGTGTTTATTAATTTAGCTATGATTTTTGTTTAGTTCCCAACAAAGTAGATATAATCCTCACACATGCATGAAAATAGAAATTTGACCACATCTATATAGGTTTTCCAAAATAGGGGAGGTTGAAGAGCTAGAAGATCCTTATAGAATCCAAAGCATTGAATATTTAAAAATCATAGACCAATTCACTCTTGGTGTTTTTACACTCAAATTTTTAATAATTTTGAAGCTCAACCTCATTTCTAAGTTCAAGGTGGTTATAGTCAAGTATAGTATAAGTGGGAACATTTTATACCCAATTTTCTATATACAACACCATTTTGGGTACATCATCTCCTCAATTAGTAAAGGTGGAGGTGGAAGTAGTTGGGAGTTATTCTTAGATTGTTACACCATCACTATTCCTTCCCCTTTCATGTGCTCACCTTGTTCTTAAGGTTTTTCCTCCCTGATTAATATGGTTTCCCCACCAACACTTAGCACTTCTTCCTCTGGAATAACTGGTAGTGACTCTCTTTGTTAGGCCTTTTTCTTAGGCTACATCACCCTGCATAGATCTTGAAGGTTGAGGTAAAGCCATCTAATGTTCCCAAATGAATACATTTTTTTATGAAATATTCTCAACTCTCCTACTTTGACACCCATTAATGGTGGATGCTGACCTCGACAACATGAAATCCAAGATTTTTTTTATGTTCTTGCAGTTTAGCTATCTTTGACTATTCATTCAAATAAAACCACACTCTCAATGATCAATGAACTAGGAACTGATACTCTACACTTGTCTTAGAATTTCATGAACTTGGTTATTCATTCTTTGGATCTATAAAATCACACTCAAAGTAAAGGTAAAGTACAAAAATAGCCCCCAATATCTTTTTATAGGTTTGAGGGGGTAACTTTCATTTATTACACCATCTCTTTGACCATCACTTCTCAAAATAAAAATTATTAATGGTATTGCCATGAGATGATGTTGACACACTTACCATAGCAATTAACTCTTTATATTAATGGTACATATTGTCCCACACTTTTCTAAAGGTGCATGATAGTTATAAAAAAATTTGAATATTCATACCATAGGTGGGAATCATTACTGACCAAACCAAGACTATAGTTAAATGTCACATCTTTATATTTGTATATCTTTTATTATGTATTATTTATCCTTGTACATATTTGCTTGTGTGTGCATCCCTATGGACCATTTACCAATATACATAACACACCTTACCCAACACTAATTATGATTCATGGTACTCTACGAGAACATAAGTACCAAGTTACAAAAAATATAAAAATAATAAAAAGGTGTGTAGAATTAAGGCAACGCTTTATTGAAAATAATAAATCCTAAATTAATGGCATATGCCTTATTGGTACTATTGAAAAACTCAAATTGAAAAATATGACAATAATTAGCTAGCATTGTAAAGACTAAGAATAAATTGGCCATCTAATATTTTAAAATGACATGTGTTGGTAGGATGAATACTATGAATAATAAATTTACCATCCTAGATAATACAAGGCTTCCTGAAATGGCATGTGAACTTGGAATCATAGAATAAGACTTGCATTCCTAGTGTAAATGTCTTATGTTTGAGTTGGTGATTATTCCATGCCATGAGAAATAAAATGTGTGATTTATCCAATATTAATAAGGAATATAAACATTCTTTCAATTATGGTTCATCATCTAGTCATCCAATGAATGAATTGCATATATAAGGAACCAAAAATTCAACTAAAAGAACTGCTTCTATGCCAAACACTAGATTGAAAGGTGTACATTTGTTGAGGTACTAATAAGTTGTTTGGTAGGCCCAAATAACTATAGACACATGATCATCCTATTTAATACATCCAATATTATAAATATTTATGATTTTAATACCCAAGATTTTTTTGAATGCCTCAATAATGCCATTTTCTTGGGGATGATACAGTGTTATCTTATGATGGACAATCATAAATTTAGCTAGTAATGCTTGGATAGTCTCATTGAGGAATTATATACCTTACTAGTAAAACTCAATGGAAAACCAAATCTTTTTATAATATGTTCCCATATAAAGTGTACCATAGTTGTTGTAGTACAATCTCATGTTGGCATAACCTCAACCCATTGTGTGAGATAATCTATTATTGTGCTAATATATAATGAAATAATACACCATATAGATAGGTTGATGGGGTCAAAAAAGTCAATGAACCATTTAAAAAATGGTTCCTACGTCAAAATAGGTTGTAATGGAATTTCATCCTAGTGATTCGGTTTCCCCATGCATTGGAAAATATAACATTATTGTGCATACAACTTTGCATCTTGGAAAAGTGTAGGCCACCATAGACTAGCTAACAAAAAAATTCATGAAATAGCCTCACTCACATAGTGTCCTCTAGTAATACCTTCATGGACTTCATCAAGCACATCAGGGTGCTCATGACTCATGACACAATGTCAAAGGACTTCATCTCATCCAAGCTTATAGAGGTCACCTCTAATGAGATAAAATTGTGTAACACAAATAGATAGTTACTTCTTAGCTTGTGTACTTAAATTATTTGTAGCTATGTCAGTGCTTAATAAGGATACTATGTATTTTAAGTCCTTAGGAATGTGAGACATAAAACAACTATATGTCAGGTAGGTCATCTTTGATGGTGCATGTTGAATCACTAGATTCAATTATGGAGAGATGGGTAGGATTACAATTGGTCTTACCTAAATTTACCATGATGAATACTTATAATTATTGGAATAACACAATATAATATCAAATGTGACCATGTTAATTAGGTTTATTAACTAGGTATTTCAATTCTTCATGGTCTATGTAGAACATAAAAGGAGATGGCAATAGATACTATCAAAACTTTTGTAAAGTATAAACCATGGAGAGTGCTTTGCACTCCATTCTAGTAAATTTTATCTTACCTAGAGTAATATTTATACTTCAAAAGTAAATAAGGTGATCTAGGTTACCTCATTTACTCTATACAAGTATCACATTGATGACCATATTAGAATCATTGACATGGACATGAAATAGTTTAGTCTAATTTGGGAACTAGAGAATTAGAGTAGTGATGAACTTATCTTTCAAGGATACAAAATATTCTTAGCACAAGTAGGTCCAAATGAATTGTTTTTTGTGTTTCAAGAGATCCTTTAATGGTGAGATAATCCTTGCATAACCTTAGATAAATTTTCTATAGTACCTAGTATGACTAAGAAAGGTGTGAACCTCTCACTGGGTTGTTGGCACTAACAAATAGAGGATGATGGAAACCTTAATGGGGTTTACCAAAAGTCCATCTTGACATATAATCTAATCAAGGATAATGTTGAATGGAGTATTAAAAATACATATTTTTAAGTTGAGAGAGATTTAAAGTGTTTTTTAGTGCTCAAGCATAAGCCTAAGTTTAAAACAATGGTCTTTCACCAAGTTGTATACAGTCTAATCATCCAAATAAACCTAAAGAATCCTATGGATGAAGTTTTTAAAGGCCTCAATGGCTATTTAAGAAAATATACTAGGTTCATTATTTAATTTTAATGGAATGTAGCATATGCAAAAGACCTCCACATAGTGGTAAATGTAGTATTAGGTCTATCCTCCTTAGTGATCTGAACCTGATGGTATCCAAAAATCACATTTGTGAAGGTGTAAATTTCACACTTAATGACAGCCTCAAATATTTAATTGATGATAGGCATTATAAAAGGAATAGTAATGTAGGATACATTAAGTATCCAATAGTTTACATAAATTATGATGTAACAATATTTATTTATGCTTATCACCGTGGGGGCTGACCCACTCTAACTCATCAATTAGAGTAATAAATTTAGTGTGAAACTTATTATTTAACCCATCCAAATAAATTTGGATTCCTTAAATATGGTAGTTTCCTAATTGGGTGTGCACCTTCAACCAGTTTGATATACATTTTCCTAAGGATGGGTGAACACCCTTCATTACACTATAATTCCAAGGGAAAACATCTTGGTATTCTTTCAACAGCTCAAACACTTTAGAAATCTTAGTATCAGACCAATAGTTTCTTATAGTAGCCATATTTGGTGCATCCTCCATGCCAATGTTTTGATATATGTTTTGAAGTGGTTTGAAGTATGGATGGTGTGTATTAGGAATAATATCATGAAAAATTATAGTGCCATATTCTGTGGGAACATCCAAATGATTGGTCGATGGATCAGGCATTTCAAACCCTTTACCTTAATCGACATGGAACATAATTTTTTTCTTTCCTTTTCTAATTTATTCATGTTGTGCATGATTGAGGATAGGTTCTAGTTTAGAGGAAGATTTCTCAATTAGATCATTGAAAATGATAAATCTTTATTTTAGTACACCATGTATGTGTCATAGTTGATCTTTGATGGGACTAGGGTCACCAATAACTTCTTAATGTATTTATTATAGTGTGAGGCACAAATACATCCTTGAGGATAAATAAGTCAGTGATAAGACCATGTTATATTTTATCAAATGATGTAAATGGGTGCCTAAATGGAATTCCTCGTGAAAATACCATACTCTGGCCTAGGTACATAAGGTGCTATAAAATTCATGTACTAACAAATACTCAAAAAGAATGATTCATCAGCCAACCACATTACCTCATAGGCTTCTAAGTGTGTTTCTAGTGCTTATAATCCACTATAGTTGATTGTGCCTCATACATGGTTATCTTGATGGAATTGGTAATGTAAGGTAGAACATACTTGGTCCTAATAAAGGAGATGCTCATGATGAGTTCACCACCACCTTGATGCAATGCCATCAAGAAGGTGAACTAGTGAATGCATTGGTCAATATTATAGTCATATAAAGCCTTTAGTTATTGGATGGAGTCATGAACTTCCATTTTCCCACAAAACTTCAAAGCTTCATCAATCCTTTCAAGTGGTGTAATCACAATTGGTACATACATGACTTATCTAGTGATAAGATGAAAAAACCTATGAAACTTATGGTATTGGTACATAATGTATTAAAAATTACTAATAGCACCACACACTCTCCCAATAAGGTCATAGTCTCCTTGGGCCCAATAATTATCAACATTACTCATAGTATCAAAAAGGAAGTGTGTGTTCATTCATCAGAGGATGCCATTGGGAGTGGGTTCATGATGCTCACAGCCTCGAGCTATGACATTGTATATCTAATTAATACCCTCATCTACATTGATAGGTTCTACATATAGGGGTCCATGTGCTAGGTCCAATGGGATGATGAATCATTGATCAATACTTTAAAAGTTGATATATCACATTTTAAAGCTTAAATCAACATTGTTAGCATAGTACCAAGGATAAACCAATAGGGATTAAAAGTCATCAGCCTTATCCAATTATATAAATTCAAAGTTAGCCTTCAAGGGTACACCGAGGATATCAATAGTTACATTTTTAAGAATGCCAATTGGTAGAGCACAAGTTTTATTAGCCATAAACAATAGATGAGGTGATGGTTGTAAAGCTAGGCTAGCCATATTTTGATATGCTTCCTTTGTGAGGACATTGACCTCAGTGCCAATGTTGACTAAAATGTCTTTGATCACCCATCCATTGATGGTAGAATTCACCAATATTTCCTTATCTTCTTGATGGCTAGGAGGAGTAGGAATATCTTGTCATTGATCATGGTTTAATTAATATTATACAATTGGCTTTGGTGTCTATTGTTTAAGATAATTACTTAGCTATGGGACAATATCTTCTTCTAAAAAGTGATTTAAAAATTATTATAAGTCATCCCATGCTTTGTCTTGATGTTTAGTGGCCTTTTACATATCAACACATTGTGTGGCATCACAGTCCTTAAGGAACTAAATTTACTCTTGTAATTATCATACTAATGTCATAGTATTTTAAAGCACTTATTTCTATTGCTAATCATCAGGATACCTAGTTACACAATGATTTTCATGTTGTACCTTATCAATGGGTGGAATAGACATAGACTAGGATTTTCCACCATTATGTGTTGTGATATTAAACTATTGAGCTATCAGAGTGCTAGATAATGGCTTCTAGTGTGTATTCTCAATGTGTATAATACTAGCACCCTTTTCATTTCTTTCTTTTGTGATGTATGTGTTGACGCTGGAAAGTGCACCCTTTGGCAGGAAAGCAGATTCCTGCCCTCTCCCCGCAACATGGAAACCCCTCTCTCACCTGTGGGACGATGAAGCAGGAGAGGAGAGTCTCTAGATATGGGCTAGTTCCCTCTGACGTATCTTGTTTGTTTCAGGGAATGCAAAATATAGGTATATAGGTATATACTGGGGGGAATGAAAAGGGAAAGAGAAAAGCATGAAAACAAACAGCCTACTCTAAAAGAGGCGATACACCAAAAATAGGTGACCTTCCCACATCCACTCTCAAGATCAGACAAAAACATACATACACTCAGATCTGGCAAAAAAGACCAGGTCTCTGGAATGACAGGGAGGTTCTTATGGAAAGCAAAAGAAATAGGGACTCACCAAGGTGCTGAGAAACACACACTGTAAGTGACCTCACCTGTTCTATACCTCTGAAATAGAACTCTACTCCTGGCAGGCGATTTGTAGATCACAGGTTTGCTGGTGTTGAACCTGTGAGAGCATCAAGAGACAATGACTGGACACTGATTAACATTCAATGCATACACTGATAGATCCATCCAAATAGAGGTAAAACTATCTTTTATTGATTCAGGTGGAAAATTTGTAGAGCAGTGCTCTTTACAAAAGTGTGAGAGAGATCCTTAGAAAATGACTAAGTCCTTGTATTTATAACAGAAGAGCCAAGAGAAGTCTCATTGAAAAGTGTGAAAAACACTATTGATGACATCACAAGTCTGCCAAGACCATGCTTGTTGCCTCATTTTGCGTGCTGGTCTTCTCTTCCGGTAGCTAGGCGGGTTTTTTCTTGTGCACTGTAGGTGAATTTTGCCGCCCTTGTAGTGGGCGGCAATTTTGCCGCTCTTTGCATGAACTTCATGTAGGAATACCTGCCGACGTCGGCCGATAAGCTGTCGACGGTGGCAATATTGCCGACGTCGGTTACAGTAAGCTGCCGACGTCGGTAGAGTTGTACTCTGCACAGCAATTTCTCTTTCCCCGCCATGGGGCGGGGTTTTCCATTTCACCGCCTTAGGGCAGGTTTTTTCAATAGGCCGCCATGGGCGGGCTTTTTCAATTCGCCGCCATAGGGTGGGCTTTTCTGGTTTTTGTGCCTGCCTTTGTGCTGCCGACGTCGGCGGTTCTACCGACGTCGGTCTCTGTAAGGTGCCGACAACGGCAGTATTGCCGACGTCGGCCGACGTCTTTGCTTTTATTTGTGTTGTGGGCGGTGAATTTGCCGCCCTCTGCATTTTCTTCGTAGACGGGCTCATTTTACCCGCCCTTGTAGTGGGCGGCGAATTTTCTGCCCTCTGCATTTTTTCTGCCTCTTTTTGACTAAGTGTCGAACACTCCATTTTTTCCCCTTCTTCTCTTGCGGACGTCTGAAGACTCTGTCCTTCGCTGCTTATTCTCTGCAATGGCGCTATCAAAACCTGAAAGTGGACCTTGCAACCTGAAATGACTGGGCCTGCGAAGCAGGTGTAGGAGGTGACCGAGATTTTGCCTGAGGGGCAAAATTAGGTCAACAAATTGGTGACTCACGGGGGAAGCGTGCCTGCTATGCTTAGAACCCAGTTGCCTTGCATATCCATTGGGTGCAGAGTCAGATGGTGACTTTGAAGTGAGTTCACAATAGCTTTGAAGATTCCAGAATCAAAAATATAGAATTTACCCCCACTGCAAAGGGAAACACACAAGACTAAAAACAACTACCTGTGCAACTGCACTTAGGGAAAATAGGGAAAACAACTGAAAGCAAACTATTATATACAGCTAACCAGGAACGTTCGCATCCCTCCTGGATCGAAAGGAAAATTTCTTAAGTCCCCTTCCTGGTGAAGAGACTTATCGTGACAGGCAAGTAGCTGAAAGAAAATGAGATTTGGTGACTTGCTCTTTTTGCCTGTCACCTGAGTTGGCCAGAAACTGAGGGGATCAAAATCAAACTTGCCTCCAATATATACATACTCTGATTGTTCCAGGAGGCCTGTTGGATGCTGGTCCTTCATATTGGTGCTCTCCACCAAGAAATCAATGGCTAGCGGCTCATCACCGTAAGCCTTCTGATCTGCACAATTCTTCTGCAATGTATCATGGTCTGACTTGTTTCTTTCTATCTCTTTGAAAACTCTGTCAGACTCATCCTCTGCTTCCTCTTGGCCTTCTTGAAGAAGGGTGAATGTGGTGATGTCTAAAAGGGGCTCATAAAATGATTGATCATCCCACAAGACTTCACTTTCCTATTTAAAGCTCAGTTCTTCAAGGCATTCCTCCACGAAGACAGACTTCTCCCTTTCCTCTTTGCTGATCAGGTTCTCTAGATTTTCAGGAATATTCACCTGATCTTCCTCTTTCTTAGGTTCTTCAATGTAGTCATCCTCATCAATACAGCAAGGAAGTTCATCAAACTGAGGGGAGGAGAGCTTACCATGCATTTGTTCCTCTTCGAATTGCTGGAACATCTGCATATACACAAGGCCTACATCTTCTCCACTGCTGATAAGGTCTTCACAAAGAGTATCAATGATGATTTCTTCTTCGTTGTTGCTCACGACAACCTCCTGAAGATTTGCAGATTGGATCTTTTGTTCCTCTCCTACTTCTTTCAAAACAGGGTCTTCCTTGAGAAGGGACGAAGTGGAGAAAACATGTGGGAGAGGGGGCACCCCTTGAGCTAGAATCAAATGATTCTCCTCTCTCCACTTAATTAGCGCTTCATCAATATCAGGCACGACCTGATAACTCTCTTGGAAGCATGTAAGTGGGGTGTGTTCAGGCATGGAATGTGCTGTTTGGTCTGAACCATCCACCACACATTGGCTGAGGGAATTCTCTTTAGACTCCAACTCTGCAATTCTCCTACTCAGATTTTCTTGAAAAATATTTTCTTGGAGGCTGCCAGTATCGTCATAGGCAGGCACAACTTCAGCTTCTTCAAGGTTTTGAGAAAAACCTTGCTTTTCTTCTTTTTCTTTGCTGCCCCATGATTCCACTGTCTTCCCCCAATTCAGGATCCCTGAATTAAAATTCTGCCCCTGCGAACAGGCAGAAACTTTGTTCTCCACGAGGCCCTGAGGCTCTTCTGCAAGGTCTGAAAAAATTAACTCCCTTTCAAGGAGTAGGTTCATCCTAGCCTCTAAGTCTTCAATTTGTCTGGCTAGGTTTTCTTGGAAGAGTCTTTCTTGGAGGTGGCTAGCATGATCTTCTTCAAAGCTCTGAGCTGGTCCTTGACATCCTTTCCTCCAACTTTGAATTTGTACATCATGCTGGAAAACTTGGCGAGGTTGAGGAATGCAAGGAAAACACTGTTGGTGCGTTGGAGGAGCCTCTAGAAGAGGGACGTGCTGGCTGGTGGTATTTTTCTCAATGGAAGATTTATGATCTAAGGAGTTGAAAAGATTGATCTCCCTGGGAGGTTATTTTGATGTCCTCTGGTGTTGGAAGGCCAGGCGTACAGGATTGGGAGCAGCGGTACTTGATGAGTTGGAGTGAGCAAGTGCAATTTGGTAAAATGGGTTTGGTGCAAAAGAGGGGGCTTTCTTTAGGTTAGGAGGGGGTACGCAAGGTTGGCTGCCTTGGATAGATGGATTTATCCATTTTCTTACCTCCTCCTTCATGGACCGCAAGGTTTGTGCTTGCCTAGACAAGCACTCCTCTTTATACATCAGCTCCTGCTGATACTTGTGCTGCTCTTCCAGCCTGTCGATTTCTATTGTCTGTCTCTCAAAATCCAATGCCATCTCCCTTATAGTTGTAGGTCAACTAAGAGAGCTACTTGAGGGGATTCTCTAAATATCTGAAGTCTGATCATTTTCACATGAAGAAAAACAAAACCCATGATTTTTTGCAAAAGAATTATACATACAAGAAGTGATGATTTTTTGATGGCACCAGGCTGCTTAACCAGCAGATTTAACTCAGAGTCGCTAGATGCTGAAGAAATTGATTTGTTGTAACAGGACCAGCATCAGTCTTGAAACCTTACTGCGTTAGAAAACTTATTAAAACAAAAGTCCCACCGGGCGTGCCAGAACTGTTGACACTGGAAAGTGCACCCAGCGGTAGGAACATGGATTCCTGCCCTCTCCCCGCAACATGGAAACCCCTCTCTCGCCTGTGGGACGGTGAAGCAGGAGAGGAGAGTCTCTAGATATGGGCTAGTTCCCTCTGATGTATCTTGTTTGTTTCAGGTAATACAAAATATAGATATATAGGTATACACTTGGGGGGGGGGAAAAGAGAAAGAGAAAAGCTTGAAAACAAATAGCCTACTCTAAAGGAGGTGATACACCAAAAACAGATGACCTTCCCACATCCACTCTCAGGATCAGACAAAAACATACATACACTCAAATCTGGCAGAAAAGACCAGGCCTCTGGGATGACAGGGAGGTTCTTATGGAAAGCACAAGAAACAAGGACTCACCAAGGTGCTGAGAGACACACACTGTAAGTGACCTCACCTGTTCTATACCTCCAAAACAGAACTCTACTCCTGGCAGCAGTAGACAGTGGCGATTTGTAGATCACAGGTTTGCTGGTGTTGAACCTGTGAGAGCATCAAGAGACAATGACTGGACACTGATTAACATTCAATGCATACACTGATAGATCCATCCAAATAGAGGTAAAACTATCTTTTATTGATTCAGGTGGAAAATTTGTAGAGCAGTGCTCTTTACAAAAGTGTGAGAGAGATCCTTAGAAAATGACTAAGTCCTTGTATTTATAACAGAAAAGCCAAGAGAAGTCTCATTGAAAAGTGTGAAAAACACTATTGATGACATCACAAGTCTGCCAAGACCATGCTTGTTGCCTCGTTTTGCGTGCTGGTCTTCTCTTTCGGTGGCTGGGTGGGTTTTTTCTTGTGCACTGCAGGTGAATTTTGCCGCCCTTGTAGTGGGCGGCAATTTTGCCGCTCTTTGCATGAACTTCATGTAGGAATACCTGTCGACGTCGGCCGATAAGCTGCCGACGGTGGCAATATTGCCGACGTCGGTTACAGTAAGCTGCTGACGTCGGTAGAGTTGTACTCTACGCAGCAATTTCTCTTTCCCCGCCATGGGGCGGGGTTTTCCATTTCACCGCCTTAGGGCGAGTATTTTCAATTTGCCGCCATGGGCAGGTTTTTTCGATTCGCCGCCATAGGGCGGGCTTTTCTGGTTTTTGTGCCTGCCTTTGTGCTGCCGATGTCAGCGGTTTTGCCGACGTCGGTCTCTGTAAGGTGCCGACGACGGCAGTATTGCCGACGTCGGCCGACGTCTTTGCTTTTCTTTGTGTTGTGGGCGGCGAATTTGCTGCCCTCTACATTTTCTTCGTAGACGGGCTCATTTTACCCGCCCTTGTATTGGGCGGCGAATTTGCCGCCCTCTGCATTTTTTCTGCCTCTTTTTGACTAAGTGTCGAACACTCCATTTTTTCCCCTTCTTCTCTTGCGGACGTCTAAAGACTCTGTCCTTCGCTGCCTATTCTCTGCAATGGCGCTGTCAAAACCTGAAAGTGGACCTTGCAACCTGAAATGACTGGGCCTGCGAAGTAGGTGTAGGAGGTGACCGAGATTTTTCCTGAGGGGCAAAATTGGGTCAACAGTATGTGTATAAATCAAGGCATTCCTCCAACTAATGCTCTTTATTACAAAAACACATATTGGATAGACCAGATAGTCTTGATGGTAGTGATCCAAAGACCCACATTTAGAGCACATCCATGGTGGGAAATGTCCACCTAATCATCTCCATCTTCGACTTCATCCATGATACCCACCATTATCTTGATTATTTAAAATATAAGTTTGACATGTACCACACATGCATGTCTTATGTATATCATTAATAAGATGACAATAATTTATGTCATGGGTATATTTATCACATATATTGTATTACTCAGACACTTTAGATTGTATAACCCTTTGTAATAGAGGACAAGAGAGTACATCATGATCTTCATGAAAAATTTCACAAGACTGCTTTAGTATAGTATAGATGTTATTTCAAGGACAATTATTTATGTTATGATCCTCAGACTCATAACCAATACACCAAAGACTACCATGAGTGTCATGAGCATTATTTGTAGTAAGATTTTCTAACTTTGATGCCATTCAAGCTATTTGAGATTTCATAAAAGGGTGGATTCTAGTATAGATGATACAAATAACTTCAATACAGAGGGTAACTTCCAAAGCCACATGTGGGATGGTAAAGGTTCTTTGATATAGTGTTCATCTAAATGGAAGTAACAAACCTCCCATAAACTATTGGGAATGATGAGTAGCATTAATCTTGAATGATAGCTTAGACAAGAGTGTCTTGAAGTGTGCATCTTACTCACACATAGTTTTAGTTAACTCTTATTTTATATCATTAAGATTAGTAATACTTTATTTCTCCAATTTTAGAATATTGAACTCTTGAAGAAATGCTATCTTGAGTTGGTCATAATCAACTACTTCTTATTGATGGTCATACTTATTATACCACTTGTGTGCTCTTTCTAGAAGTGTGGTTATAAACTGAGTTTATTTTATCTTAGAGTAAGTTATTCCACATGCTCTTTAGATGAGTTCACACTTATGAACATGCTCTGTAGTTTTCTTGATTCTTCTATACTTTATTAGATGAAGCATCATTTCATAATACATAGTAGTTAGTTGAGTTAATTTTAATGGTGGTTATTGAGAACTTCTATGTATTATTCTTAGGGGGAAATTGCACCACTTCCTTCTACTCCACTTCCTAGTTCACTAGTCATTCCACCCCTAGCCCACCTCCCATGCCTCTAATATTAAAATAAACACCCAAGACATTGGACATGATAGCGGGTTTATTTATTATGCTTGGATCAATACTCTACCCACTACTTATGCTAGGTCTACAAGGCATACTAAGTTGGGCCTTAAAATTATCTTAGAGAGGAAAATAAATCATCAATTCACTATGGTCTAAAACTTTCTCAATGAAAGGTTCTCTCATGGGGTCAATCTTTGACTCTACACTATTTATATCCTAGTTATATATAATTAATCTATCTAGCTCAAAAACATGAGATTGAACTATGGTTGGGGAACTATGTTGGTTTATTTTGGGTTCTTCAGTCTCCACTACTTGGCTAATTTCTCCCACATATAACAAATTGGCATTGATTGTATTTTAAAATTTAGTGAGCCCTCCTTGTACTCTTTTGCTTCCCTACGGATCCTAACATCAATTATTGAGTCTTTACATCCCCTTCTTACTCTATTTCCACCTATAACCATTTATTGAGCTTCATCATATTTATGATTTCACAATTCCCACTAACTAGCTACCATTTCAAACCAACAATCCTTCACAAACACCCCTACAATCCCCTCCTAACCATGTTGCTCATGCAAGGATGTGTTTATCCCTCCATAAGTATAATTTCAAGTTTAGAGTCAATAAAAAACTACTTTAATTCTAATGGGAAATTCCTAATATACCAACCATGTGGTTCTCATAAGAATTGGAACTTTGCTTCTTCTTAATAGGAGTAAGTGGTTATGATGTACTCCAATATTTATCTATTCAACACCACTCTACAATAGATATTAACAGCTCATATCCACAACACTCCCAAGCATGCTAAGGCCCTTTGATGCTCTATCATCCAAGCCATCCTCCATCCAAAATTTCATGACCAATCCTGACCTTAGGTTGAGAACAAAGCATGTAAATGAATAGGGACTTTGACAAGGAAAGTTTCATATAAATATATATAGAGATGTTGTTCAACCCATGTATGTGCAAAAACTCCTAGTTCAAGATATGGAATTATAAAATTATATTTAACCCTGGTAATATATAATTCAATATTTTTGAGAGACAATATCTCAAATATTTTCTATTACTATGCAATAAGTGATATGGGTCCCTGTAATAGAGCCAAAATGTTGGGTTTTATTTTCTATCTAAAATTTTCCCTAGAAGCTCTGAAGTATCTAGTTCCAAACAAGATAATGCATTAACATTTAATGAAATATTAATCTCTTGCACACTCACCCAACATATGAAATAATAAAATAGTTCTCATGGGTTATGTTGTGTAATAATACACTTATCATATATTGGTGATTGTTCATATATCTTAATCACTGACTAAATATAAAAAGAAATACATAGTTGTGGACCTCATTTCAATTATGTAAATAAACATGACTAAGAAGATAATTTACATGTGATTCAATGTATGTATTACACAAGTTTAGATAACATATATTCTATTCATTATAGCCAAATATGAAGCACACATTATATAATAGATGTGTTGGTAACTCAATGATGCAACTTAACTATCAACTATAGTGCAATATCAGGATTACAATAACTTCCATGATTCTGATATTTACCACAATAAATCATTACATAATACCAATGTTTAGAAACATTACAAATATCTACATAGGGGTATTTATGCTTGTTTCTTCCAAAATAAGTTGTTACATTAATTATGACACTTTTAGTGGCTATCTAACGATCTCTGATGGACAAAGTGTCATGGCAATCATTTACTTATTTTTCCTATGGACTTGGGACTTTATGCCCCTATATTCCCATTTAGTGTTGGATCCTTATTGCTAAATGTCCTCCTTCATGTAGGCTGGTACCAAAATCATGTGTGATTGAAGCCTATTATATCCTTAAGAATCACTCTTCAACCATTTCCTACTTCCTTCATGCTTCCCAAGTCTTTCATTGATATATTGAGTCTTCCATTATCAATTTCTCTATTTATTATGCCTCTCCTCTGACTAGGTATTCTTACAATGTGATCTCTTATGGCATGGTCTTCCATCCCATGGTATTCCTATGCCATTTTTGTTCTACGCCATGCTTGTTCCATGCCATAAGCCAAAACAATTAACCAAAATTTGGTGTCCAACAAAGGGGCTTATTTTGACACTAGTGTTGTAGATTTTAGATCCAAATGGTCTTTTTGAAGTTATAATAGATGCATCAAGATATGAATTAGGATTATTTCTTATGTAATATGGTTCAAACATATCTTATGAATCAAGGAAATTATATCCTTGTGAGGCAAATTATGCTCCTCATGACCTAGAACTAGATGCCATAGTTCATTATTTGTAATTTTGGAGGCTTTATTTATTGGGAATTTTTTTTGAGATTAAAACTAATAACTTAGGACTCAAGTACATATTTACCCAAACTAACATTAACTCTTGTTATAGGTAGTGGTTAGAATTTTTGTTTGATTATGATTTTGACATTAACTCCATTAAGGGAAAAGAGAATATATTTTTAGATGCCTTTAGCTATAGAAGGTACATTATAACTTTTTCCATAATAATAAGTGATTTTTGAGATCAATAGTAAAATTCTAACCTAGATATGAATTCTATGAATAGGTTAAGAAACCCATGGTTGAGAACTATCAATATTGTATATACCAATGTTTTCAACTTGACAATTATAGATTTTTGAGGTACAATGGTATAATATATGTGCCTGATAGGGAAAATTTGAGGAATATTATGGTAAAGGAATTACTCAATGCTCCATATTTAGGACATCCTAGAGTGACTAAGCTATTATCATAACTAAGGTCACTATATTTATAGAAGGGAATAAAAAAATATGCATCAAACTTTGTGTCTATATGCTTGGAGTGTCAGTGAGTTAAGGTTAAACATGTAAATCTTGCTAGGTGGTTGCACACACATTCCAATGGAAGTGGAAAGTTATTAGCATTAACTTTGTCCAAGGATTTCCTATGTTTAAAAACCATCATGATATGATTTTGGTAGCTATGTATAAACTTACTAGGGTATCTCACTTCATTCTAGGTAATTTAAAAAATGATGCTCTAGTGCTTGCCAAAACATTTATGAAAAAGGTTTATAGATTACATGGATTTACAAAAAATATTATTTCAGACATGGACCCTAGGATGGCCTCAAATTTTTGGAAAACTTTCAATTCAACTTTGACTACACAACTAAACTTCAATACAACTTACCATCCAAAAATAGTTGGGTAAACAGAGAGAATAAATTAGGTTTTGGAGGATATTTTGAGGATGTATTTCATCAAACATAAATACAAATAGGAAGAATA
This sequence comes from Torreya grandis, assembly GCA_037957365.1. Lineage (NCBI taxonomy): Eukaryota > Viridiplantae > Streptophyta > Pinopsida > Cupressales > Taxaceae > Torreya > Torreya grandis. The sequence continues at coordinate 147,638 of JARHVA010005992.1, forward strand.
CCTACCATTGGTTGATTTTGCTTATAAAAACTCATACCAATCAACTTTGAAAATGGATAATTTTGTGGAATTATTTGGTAGGAGGTGTAAAACACCAATGAACTAGGATAAATTAGAATATAGAGTGGTTTTGGGCATGATATGCTTGTAGAAATAGAAGAACAATTTAATAAATCAAATATTGGTTGAAGACAATGATAGGCAAAAAAGTTATGTTGATTTGAAAATATAAACGGGGTAGTTTTCAATTGGAGATAAAGTTTTTCTATGGATTAAACCCCTAAAAAGTGCTATTAAGTTTGTAAAATCAGAAAAATTATCACCAATATATGTGGGACCATTTGAGGTTATATAAATCATTAATCCTATAGTGTATAGAATTGAATTGCCACTGGCTTTAGCTTAAATGGATAATGTTTTTCATGTATCTTATCTTAAGAAATATATTGTTGATCCTACACATGTTTTGGATTGGAAATCATTAGAATTTCAGGATCTAGGTGTGGTCATAATAGAACGAATCAAAATAATTTATACTCATAAGCTTAGTTTACATAATAGTGAATTATCATAATGCAAGGTCTAGTGGGATCAATATTCTAAGGATAGTGCTACATGGGAAGATTATGATGAATTACTGAGTCTATTTCCTCATTTATTTAAATTATATTTTATGTTGAACATTATTTATATTTTATGAATTGTTATTTGAAATAAATTTCATCAAGATAATGGCCTATTTGAATGGGAAAGGATGTCACATATAGCTCTGATTTATAGAACTACTTAAGTATTAGTAGAGGATTATGAAACTAATGATTTTTAGTTTTGATTTTTATTATTTATTTGGGCATGTATTCTGCATGGTTGATAGTTGTATTTTGATTTCATTATCAGTTATTATGTTGGATAGTGGTTGCATATATTATTACAATGCTTTATGATCATGATTGATTATAATTTCATTATTGGTGATTTATATTATAGTAGTTTATTGATTATTGTCATAATCTTAGAATAACTACCTATTTGTTTGATTTAGGTTATTGCATTATTGTTCTACCCTCATAGGTAGTACAAATGGAGAGTATCATTGGAGAGGGGGTGTAGATACTAGCAATAGGGGTTGAGATAATCCTACTAAACCCATACACACCACATTTTAAACTTCTTGTGTGAAATTAATTTTACTCTAAATTCTACTTAAGTAATGAATTTTGTTTGTAATAATTTTAGAATTTTTACTTTATTGGATGCTTTAATTAGCATTGATCTTGTGTTAGTTGTCATGATTCCATTTAAACATTGTTATCAAATAGACTATGTTGTATTGTGTTCAAGGTAATCAATTATGTGTTTTAACATCAGGAAAGTGTTGTTTGTTTAATAATCTTATTGACTATGTTTTCTTGATTTTCCCTTTTAGTGTAATAATGGGGGTGTGGTAAATTAGAGTAAGAATGCCCTAAATAAATTTAATTAAAATAAAATTCAAAAATTTAGATATTGATTATTTGTTTATTTATATCCATTGACATATATCACAAAGCAAAAAGGTATAAAATAAATATATTTTGTTTGTTTCAATTATTTAGGGGATTTAAATTTGTGTTTTTAAACCCTAAAATTTGCACATAGTTCTCACGTCAAATTCAGAGCTCTTGACTTCAAGTTAACAAGCAAATGAAGAGATGGTGCATTGATAAATGAAAACAACATGATGGGAAACTCAAAAAATAGCAGGAGAGTTGGATGGTAATGAAAAAAAATGAAAATATTTTGGAAAAATAATAAGAAGAGGAAAAAGGGGAGTAGAATAAGAGACATCAAGAAGAGAAGATATTATAGCTTGATAGGAATAAGAGGAAAGATACCATTTTACACTTTTAAATGGTAACCACTATGCTACCAATTTAGATAATATTTTTATTTATTGTATACTTGGAAAAATAAATATATCATTCTTGAATGGGTTTTTATTATGCTACATTTTAATGTATGAAATGGTAGTCTCCAAATAAAATTAAAAATTAGGGTTTTATGTATTTAGACCCATGGATGGAACTCGGTTCCATCCATAGGCCTATACACACAATAATGATCTTATGTGAGACATATTATATGAAGAATAGGCCTATAATTTTGATATTGAGCCTTGTCATTTATTTATTATATATTGGATAGAGTCGACCCTATATATTTTACTTTGTTTGAAACTAAGTATTGGGTTCAAATGTCATTAAAATACTCCTTCAAAATCCACTAAACTACTACAATATTAAGTGACTTGTTTCAAATTATCAAAATCTTTGCATACTTGTATAAAATTAGTTATTATATATTTTGAAGTTTTTTATCTACATAGTCTTATGTATTTTCAACATGAACCAAAGAGGATAAAAATCCTAGTGCATTTGGTCATAATTTGGAATTTGTGATAAGTTATTAGTTTTCTCTTATGTTGAGGATAAATGTGTGTGTGTGTGTGTGTGTGTGTGTGTGTGTGTGTGTGTGTGTGTGTGTGTGTGTGTGTGTGTGTGTGTGTGTGTGTGTGTGTGTGTGTGTGTGTGTGTGTGTGTGTGTGTGTGTGTGTAAAAATATACATATGTATATGTTTATATAAATATAAATATATATATATATATGATCATGTTAAAATGTGTGAATAATTGAAGTGACTTAGCTATGTAATTGGAAACAAATTTTAGTCCTATATGTAAGTGAATGCATATATACTTAAATGTATAAGTGAATACGATTATATTAATTTATGTATTAAAATATATTAAACCCATGAAAATAATTGTTTCCCTTTGATGATCTAGTATAACTATTAGTTTTAGGGAAAACGTTGCAAACTTGTACATGATTTAGTTATGAGGAAATCTGAGCACATACATTAAGTAATATGAGCCTATACAAAAAGGTCATAATGATAAGTTATAGATAATTTAAATAGAGATGGTTTGTGTATTTTTAATGATTATCACATCATGAAGGTTATTATTATATATTCAGGTATACTGATAATATTGGCTACATGTTGGAAACTTCCTTGTTTTGTATGAACAAATTTTGGTATATCTCAAAATATTATGATGTTTATTATACCTAGTTATGTATGCCAATTTTTAGTCATCTAACATTGAGATATCAAACCCAAGCATTCATTTGTCTTCTTTTTATGATTTTAGATGGTTGTAGGTTAAATTATGGGTTTTGAACTAAGTCTTCAGATCTTAAATTATACTTGAATGGGTTAATAACCTCATGTGACATAATTTAGATGATTTGAACTTGTATTAATCAATAAAAAAGGAATTTTCTATATAGTTGTTATAGATATATACACTTCAATAAATTCTCTTGAAATTATAAATTTGTTGAATTGAGTAAGTATATATAATAATTACAAGGATGTACTCTTGCATATTAGAAAACAAATATGATAATTCCTCATAAAATAATTAATATGTAATTGTGTAAGGGTTGTATAAGATATTAATTAACTATATAAAGTTAAATACCAAAATTCTTTTAACTATTTAGAATGGACTTTAATGTACTTGTGAACAAATGGAAGTTTTGGTGAATGAAATATTTGTAGGTTGTATATATGTAATAGTAAAAACATGGTGTATTATTATATAAAGGAATGTGGTAACTAATTGGGAATACATAAAGTGTCTAGGAAACATTAAATATGTTTAGGACACATTATATATGTTTTAATCTATTTCTATATTTAATGGGTAATATTTTTTATTGCATTTTATCATCTACATACATACATATATGACTTGTGTTCAAAGGACATGTTAATAATGGACTTAGAATACTTTTATTTAATATTATAGTCTACTATACATATCTAGGTTTGAATACAGTTCCTTTGATCAACCTATGTATATCAATTTTGTGGTTAAGTGAATGGAAAGAATGAGATTCATGATTTATTATTACTTTTACCTTATATTAGTATTTGGGCTGAGTGTATGCTAAAATATGTATTTATTTTTCTTGAATCTATATGTTAAAACTATAGAATGTTTTCATAGATAACAAGTGATAGATATATGAGGGCACTAGTATGAAACTCATATACCTATCATTTGATATCTAATGATAGTTATGATTTATTATTAGATATTTTTACGTGAGTATAATTAACTTAAATTCTTATATCTAATTTATATAGTGAATTTTTTTTCCAAAGTAATGTTATAGCTAATATATTATCATTTTACTATACTTTCTAGTTTACATGTGTATGTTGATGTCATAGTAGATAAAAGACTAGACTCCATGGTCTATGTGATTAATTCATGTAGTAGTGATTACAAAAAAACATGTTTTTATTGATTTATTGATATACACACTATTATTATCTACCCCTCCATGAAGCATAGTACCAATCCTAGTGGGGAGGTGTATAGGAGACTGATAATCTATAGTTAGAGTTAAATCACTCAAATGATGCTCTCCCACTATTCAAATGTTTCAACCATTTGAGATCATAATCATGGACACATTCATGAATCATTAAGATGTTTTTATAACTCATTTTTACTATTATACGTATTATATTGTATATTTGACTTTGTACTAAAATGTAACATATTGTATGCTAATATTAGATGGATATTCAACATAACAATGGCTATGAAATTTTTGATTAATTATGAATATTATGACAATAGTGGTTGTATGCTTATTTATATTTGAAATTTATATAATATCAGTGTTATGTTGTACTTGATTCATTCCACTATTCATTCTATGAGAAATATTCATCTTGAAATCTATAATAAACTATTTGTAAATTAAATGGATCATTTAGTTAACCAATGTGTGTATATTATTTCATTTATTAATTTAAGTAAATTTAGTAGGCAAAAATAATTCTATATATAATTTTTGTATAAGTGTACCATTAGTATTTAAAAAAATAAAAATTTGTGTATCTGTTGTGTAACCCAGTGATGATACACCAACAAGTCCTAGGAAAGAGATCATCAATAAGAGATGAAGATAAAAAAAAACACTACTACATATATATGCCCCAACTAGAGATCATCACATTTCATAATAATGTACACAAGATGGTGGTTTGGGAAAGATACATAACAATAAAAAATGAAGAATGAAATATATAATAATGAAAGTGAATTACAAATATGTACCTTCACTTACCTTGGTTATTGCAAATATGATGCATATGATTATGATGTGAGGTGCTAATTTGGAAGTGAAATGGGAAAACCCAAAAAATAATAAAAAAACATAAATATATACAAAAATTTCAAATCATAAAATCTCTTGATTTGTTATGATTATAACACTTGTTTTAGTTTCTCAAAAAGAGACAATGACAAAGATATGAATGAAATATGGAATATGGAGGATAAAATAATAAAATTTTGAATTAGTAAAAATAAATAATCCAAAACTAAATAATTTGGTCATTTTATATTTTGAGAAAAATAGACTTTTAGATGACCTTTTTTGGTAGGACATGATATGATGGCTAGAGGACAATGAGACAGATGCAGAGGTCACTAGGGAGGCACTTTAAGTGTCTTTGAGGTAGGCGGTATATTTAATATTTATAAGGGTAGATAGAGTAGATGTAGATAATATATGTGCATGGCAAAATCCATGAAGTATATTTTTACCCAATAAAAATTAAAATGTAGAGAAAATTTTGATGGGTAATGGGTAATAGGTGAAATTTTTTGTTATAGTCATTATGTATTTTTATGGCCAAATAATAAATGGCCACTAAATGAAAATTTTATTGACCATGATGATATAGTTATGTGGTATAAGATAAAAAATAGGGTATAATAGGAAAACCTTGATACAATTAGGTAGTTGAAGATCATTATAGTGGCTAGTACCATAGTAGATGGCTGATGTAGTTGAAGTGATCATTAACATGACTAATACAACATAGATTTAGCCAACATATTTGAGATAAAGTGTAAATATGATACCTTATATATATAGAAGATATAGTTGTAATGTTGAAAAGGTGGTAAATATGATAAATATCTAGCTTGTATAGTTGAATATGAAATGTAAGTCCGATACCATATAGATATGGTTGATACAACTAGATGGGAGTCACATAGAAAATATAGTGAAAAATAAAATGTACAATACAATAGGTTATAAATTAGGATGGCTCATATAGTAGAAATATAGGCCATTTTTATATTTTTTTTGTTTTTAGATATATGTTTAAATTGATTTCATATTTTATGAGTGATTATTAAATGGGAATTTTTTTTTGTAGAGGTAACCATGGATATGAAGGACTATAGATGCCAAAAAACTACCAAATATATTGTCTAGGCTATTGGATGAGGATAGAGATCGATTGATTAGCATAGGATTTAAAGGGGATTATGGAGATGTGTCATGTTTCCTTGAGTGTTGAGATGATTTTTATGTTCATGGGCTAGTGGAAAAGGATTATAAATAAATTTAAATGGGGACATAATTAAGATAACCATAACATTGGAGGATGTACACATGTAATACCCCTTTCAGATATAATAGTACTTTATTGACATCATCATAATGAGTTAGTTTTAATGTGTTACTTGTGACCCTTGAGTAGGTTGAGTGTGACAAGGTATCTTTCTAAACATACCAAACATGGTCCTTTGGTTGCCTTAAAGGATGGAAATGTAGTACCATCCCACATACAAGTAGTTTAAGTTTCTTTTGGGTTGTTTCATTATTATTAATAATGAAATGGTTAGTTGTCAAGCCTTACTTAGTGTATCACCATTGGTTTTATGTTGGTGTGTTTTAGGGGGAGGATAGGCCTCAATAGTTGGTCTTCTATCTACAAATAAATAAAATGATACCTTTTATCTTAACTTATTGAGAAATTGACTATTGTTAAGGTTATATGCAACACATCTTACTCTAGTTATTGTCTCTGATTGGTGTAAGTTCAACCTTGATGGGGATCCTATAATTTTAGTCATTATTTGATAGGTGTTTCAATTTATTCTCCACCTTATTTTCTTTGAGGATGATCTTGGAGATAACTATTTCTATCCTTAGATGGCATAACCAATGAGTTATATCTATGGGAATGTGAATGCATTTTATGTAAGAGTTCCTTATCAGAATGATTTTAGTATTTATGTGATTTAATATTATTTCATCCTTAGTTTTATTAACTTCGCCAAGAGAGCCATGAGTTTTATAATATTATGTTGGAAGTCCCTTATTGAGCTTATAATCAAAATAAATATATAATTATAATCTTTATGAGATAAATAAATAGCTATTATACAAAAATTATAGTTAAATAAAAACAAAATAAGTAATAAATTTTGTAGATGTATAGTGTTTCTCCATGGAATTTAGATATACCTTTATTCATAATTGATGGTATTATAATTCTTATAAGTAAATGTGTTTCACTTACATTTTTTCTTGATCACTTCTCATCTATAGTTTTTCATTTTTTCAGTTTGGGGGAATTCAACAGGCTTTATGCTTCATGGTTGTCTAAAAGGCAATACACTTTTATTCTTTTCATATATGGTGGATTGAAATATAAATCACCCCAAATTCAAATATCAATTAATAACTAACTAAAAATATTCATATATTAAATAGGTTATTTTAAGAATTAAAAATAGTGGAGGATAAAATCATTTAAGTTGGATTTTCTTTCAATATTTTAACCATGGTAAAAATCAAACATGTTCAATGGAGGGGCCTTTTTAATGGGAAATGTGCCACCCACTCTCTATTATAAATTAATTTTTATATTAAATGGAACATCCACTTATGGGAGAAGAAACTTTGATCGAGGAGTTAGGGAGGATAAATAAATGAATACACTAAAAAAGTGGGAGATTGAGAAATCGAGAGGAAGATGAGAGGAGTATGCCATGTTTTGAAGAGTTAGGGAGCTGAGTATAAGGAGGTGAAATCATCTAGGTAGTAACATTGAAATCACTATATGGAAGGGGGATCCATCTGAGAGGAGAAACCAAGTAGGGAGAAGAAACTAGTAGTAAAAAAATAGATGTTTAATTTGTATACCTCATTGTGTACCTCAAGATAGGATGAGATGATAGTGGTGGAAACTATGAAAGTGGGAAGAGGAAACTATTATGGCTAATTATGATTTACCCATGATCGAGGCTACCCTAGTGATATCTAACACATTATTTAAGTGGCTAAAATATAGGTCATCAGGATGTTAGTTATACGTAAAGTAGTTATAGAAGTGGGTGGGAGCTCATGGGAGATTTTAAAGAGGGGAAAATATTGTCCTTGGTGGTAGATTATATTATGAGAAAATTTATGAGAGAAACCCAACATATTAACTTGATATTTTCACATTATCACTTTACTAACACTTTCTCTTATAAGGGCTTATCGATGCATCAATATCTATGAGTGAATGCATTAAAAGGTGCATTACAAATGGGGTGGGATCAACTCATGGTAATTTTTGAGAAATTATTATACATTATTCTTACATACTTTCATTAATATCAATATCACCTCTTATGAGTCTCCTTTCATCTTTCCTTTCATCAAGATTTCTATTCATAATTGATAACTTCCTTATATCCTATTATATGAAGCAAGATGATATAGTCTATTTCATACTTGTCTTCCCTATAATATATCAACCTAGCTAATATTATTTTGAGTCTATTTTATTTATTATGAACTATATCATCCTAGTCATTAAAATACTATTCTATCTTACATCTTTCCAACTATATCATTTAGGGTGATACCATCCTCATAGAGTTTAGGGTTAGTTTAGGGTATTTAAGACATATATATAGGGGTCATATTTAATTCATAAACCATATAATACACTAATCTACTATAATTTGACTCAAATATTTGATATTAAGTATTAAAATAAGAAGTTAAAGGTTTAGAGTCTTATTTTTGAGTTCTAGTCTTGATTATGGTATTTGAAGCTCAATAAGAAGAGTTGTGTTGAGCAAGTACACATAGTATTTAGAGTAAAAAACTAAGTTTACCTAGTTAATATTTCTATTTTATGTTTTAAACCTATAAAATATTTTACAAAGTGTAATTTGAGTGAAAGGGGGATATTGAGGTATTGACAGTTCCACCCAAAGGTAAGAATCTTTATCCCTATTATCTTTCATTTATTTACTTTGTAGATTATATATTGGTTGATTATTGATATTTTAATGTATGTGTCTATCCCTTCCTACCAATTCCTTATAAAAATAAGTTGGTATATATACAAGGTTGATTAGGCTCACCATTTACCACCTTAGGTTACATAGAACACCTTTTGGTTGACCATTGTACTATTTAATTTCTTATTAGTTTAGTATTTATATCTATCTTGGATTAAGTTACCCTTGTTTTTAAATTACTTTCATGTGGTATCTTTATTATATCCTTGATATGCCCTTTCATTACAACCTTTATTATACTTTTTATAATCAATTATCTACATTGAGCCCTAGTGAGATCTCTACCCCATGTCATAGGTTTAGGTTTTGGAACCCTTTCCTCTTCAAATTTGAGTGTATATTAGCCTCTACAAAGTGTACGATTTGTTATAACCACAATAACTTATAGGGGGGTGAATAAATGTACCAAAAACTTTCTTTAAATTACATCCAATCATTCATGAACTATGAAAGTAACATTAAGATATAATAATGCATAAAGATCATTCACATGAGCATAAGACAAGAAAACACACATATGAGTGGGAAAAACTCAAGGAAAATAAAACCCACTATCATCTATAAATATATACTATAATATTATAAAACAAAATATCAAATTATATTGAGCACCAACTCAACTTGGAGAACTGACCCTAATATAGTCAAGCACCCACTTGAATAGGCTTTGTAAGCTATTAATTTCAAGGAAACACCAACTCCCTTATTGAATAAACATAAAATTATAAACCTCATGAATTTTTATCACCACACCTCTAATCTAATTTTATGGTCTCATTTCAAGACCTCCTTCTTCTCTACCAAGCAATATTGTATTCGCTTCTATTGCTTACATACAAATAGGCCTAAACTACCTCATATATACCATTCTCATGGTCACACACCACTTGGTCAACCACAAACATTCAAAATATTAGTTATTCCAGATAATAGGTCTTATTAAATCTTATTAACATGATTCAAACAAAGTTTGAGTACCTTTTGGTCTTTCATAAATCTATTAGTCCTCATTTCACTTTTAGGTCTTGGAGACCTAATTGCATTAGGTCTATCTTTTTATCACCAAAACATGATATTATTGGGCATAAATGACTTTATAAAACAAATAAAAACAATTAAATCACTTATCCAATACCTCTAATAATATCATCCATGATTGGTTAGACATTTATCTTTCATTCATAACACGAAAGCTCCTTTAGGATAAATTTCCCTATTAGGCCTGTATGCCTCACAATTTTATCAATAATGAAGCATATACACCCTTAATATATTAAAATATTACAAAATAAACATTTATATATGTTATACATGACCTTATGGTCATCACCAAATTCTTGGAATGCTTTCACTTAGGAGATAAAGGCTCAAGAACATCTCTACAACTTATTCACTTAGAACTGTCAATTTCTCTCAAAGACAAGTCATGGTGATTTAGACCTCCAACACCTATGTAAAAAAATTTCATGAATCTTGATGAATTTAAATGGTCCTATGAGATATTTAATCCATCCTTATATATAAATATCATATGGTCTAATGGCAAACATTTCTCTTGTAGACAAATTTATTGATGTTATTTGACACAGTCTTATATGAACTAGATATGTCATTTTGTGAGCAAATTTTTCACTACATATGCTGACCTAAATAAATTATTAAAAACATTAAAATTTATTAAAATTCATGAATAAATTATTCATGTACTTTTTTTGACCAATCTAACATTCTCAAACCCTCAAATCCATCTTCTCATCTTTGTCTGGGTTTTACACTATCTATATTATTAGGTTTGTCTATGACTATCCAACTTGGATGACCAATTTAACATATTTTAAGGGTTAAAAATATCCAAAAACCATCATGGTAATTAATTATGAGTCTCTATATTCTTCTTCCATCCGTTTTCTTTCCTTGACTAATGTAACTTTTGATAGCTACAACTTCTTGATAAATAAGCTTGTATCCATGATTTTCTCTCTCAAATAAATAACCCCCACTACTTGGAGGTACCTGAGAGAATTGAATACATGATATAATATATTTTATATGAATTTTAATCCATTATAATTTGGTTTGAACAAGATCTTTCACATCGGGTCCTTATTAGGGTTTCATGGAAGCTTAACACAGGTTTTAGTGTTATCGATTGTTCATAAAGAAATACCATTTAAATATAAAACCAATGATTATATATATTATCTAGGATCCTTCCCCATCTCTTTTCAATATCTTAGGTTACCATTTAAATATTACACATGCCAAAAAATCTCTGAAAGTGCTTTTCGGTTCTTGAGACCTCATTTTTTGAACTTAAAAAGGCCTAAAATAGTATCTCATTAAATTTCATTCAAACCTTGGCCTCAAAATTTGTGAACATGCTTAAAAAAATATCTTACCTCTTTATATGTTTACATATTCATACTTTCTTTGAAATCTGATCTTCATACCTCAGTAGGCTAGGTAGGGTATAGGAGTGGTCTAGGTGTAGACTTGGTCTAAAGGTCCTACCCCTTTAGGCTCACCCTGAGACTTTCATGGATTATTATAAACATTATTAACATGATCAAACAATTAAATAAAATATTAAAATGAATTTACTCATTCATTTAACTATGATTCCTTCACGTGCCTCACCTTAAAACTCTTCATTTCATGATTATGTCATACTATGCAACTTTAACATCAATGAACTATACCTTTATGTAACCATAAGGCATTAGTTACCTTAAAATTATCTCTTTATCCTTCTCTCATTACATCAATTTATCATTAAAACACTCTCTCAATTCCCATTGACACATCACACATTGTCAATTAAGCTTAGTCACATTTGTCATCCACCTTCACAAGATACATGTTGGACATCAATGATAATAGTAAAAAATATCCCCCTTTGTCATTGATGGAAACCACTCTTATAACCTTATCTAAATAGTAAATTTATCCCTCATTTTTAACTTTCTCCCCCTTTAACATAAATGAGAAATATATTCTTGCAACTACCTGGATCACACTTCGTACAACTAAAACACTCAACATACATGATTATGAGTCAATGAAGCATCATACACACTTTCTCCCCCTATTTCCATGAATACCTTATCATCACTACTCACCTAATTTTGTAGATAATGAACCACTTGAATAACTTCATATAAGCACTTGACTTCCTTAATGACTGCTAGGGGTAGGAACTACAACCAATTCTTATCTTACATGTTCAAATGTTTGCAATCTGATTAGATGTAGAAACATATTAATATTTAACACTTTTTTCATTTACCTTATCTCTTAGGAAATTATACTTGATGTGAATATGCTTAGTCCCTAAGTGAATGATAGGATTCTTTGAGATGCTTATAGCACTTATATTGTCATAATAGATAGGGATAGGATTATCATACTCCACCTTTTATTCTTTTAAGGTCTATCTCATCCATAGGACTTCAATGTAATATGAATCTAATCTAATGTATTTATAATTACAAGTAGATAGTGCCATATAGGTCTATTTCTTACTCGTCTATGATACTAGGCATTCTCCTAAGAAGAAATCTTCTCCACTAGTGATCTTCATGTCATCTAGACTCCCTACCCAATTTGCATCTATATAGGCTATCAAGTCAAACTCCTTGATCCTATAATACCACAACCCAAACTCTAAAGTTCCCTTGAGATACCTAAATATCCTTTTTACCACTTACATATGATATTCCTTTGGGTCTTTTTGATAACCTTCCCATAAGACCTATTACTTGCATGATGTCAAGTCTAGAGGTAGTAGTGTAAAACAACCTTCCATCATTGACCTGTATGATGTTTGATTAACCTTTAGAGATTCATCTTCCTTGATCAACTTAAACCCTATGATCATGAGTGTAATAATTACTTTACAATACTCCATCTCAAATTTCTTCAACATCTCTCTTATTTACTTGGCTTGTGAGATGAATATACCTCTATCTAATTGATTGATTTGTGTCCCAATAAAGAATGATAGTTCTCCCAACATGGACATATCAAACCCCTTATTCATCACATCTAAAAAGGCCTTAGTCATAATTTCACTATTTATACCAAAGATGATGTCATCCACATAGATAAATACCATCAATTAATGGTCATCTTATCTTTATGTACAAATTTCTATCTACAACTCCTCTTTTAAATCCTTGATCCAATAGATACCTATCCAATCTAGCATACTAATATATAGGAGCTTCATTGAGACCCTAAATAATTTTTTTCATCATACAAACATATTCCTTGCTACCTTATCATGAGAAACCCTCAAGTTGATCAATGAATACCTCCTCTTCCAAGTTTCCATTCAAAAAGGTAAATTTGACATCCATATGGTACAACTTGAACAGTTTGAATCTTATATGTTATAGAAACAATTTGATGGCTTCTAATATTACTACTAGAGAAAATGTCTCCTCAAAGTCTACCCATTCTAACTGAGTATACCCCGTTCATACCAATCTAGACTTGTTCCTAGTGACTTCTCCATCATCATTCAACGTGGTGCCAATGACATTCTTGTCTTTTAGGGAAAGGAACTAGTTCCCAAGTTTCATTCTTTTCTATTTGTTCTAACTCCTTGTTCATAAAACCTAAGAAAGATGTATTTTTTTTAATTCTACAAGGTTCTTAGGTTCAATATTATATAATAGATCAACATTATCTTTATTTAGGCTACTTACTAGCCTTATTCTTATTTACATACCTATATATTTATTACCAGTAATTTGTGGTTCAGGATGATCTCTTTGAATCTATCTTGAAGGGCCTTTTGATTCTTGTATTTCCTTAACTTATTCTTATTTCTCATCAATCTCTATTATTTCCTTTTCATTCTTGAAGTCCATATTATTTGATGTATCCCTTAACTATGAGTGTGATTTCTTTGTCTCATCAATATTCACATTGGTGCTTTCCACTATGTTCTAAAACTTCTTGTTATAACATTTATAGGATAACCTTACTGATGAATATCCCAAGAATATGCCTTCATCAGACTGATAATAAAACTTACCTAAGTCTTCCTCATCTCTTCTGATGAATAATTTACTTCTAAACACACTAAAGTGTTCAACATTAGTAAGTTTGCCTTTCCATAATTCATAAGGAGTCTTATTGCCATTTGTCCTTATCTATCCCCTATTCAAGATGTATATTTTAGTTCTCATTACCTCTCTCTAGTATCCATCAGCTAACCTCGGCTCATTTATCATAGTTCTATCCATATGTTGAATTGTCCTATTTTTTTCTTTCCACTACCCCATTCTACCTAGGTGTCCTAGCTACTGAGGACTATCTCCTTATTCCATGAACCTCAAAAAAGTCATAAAACTAATTAGACCAAAACTCTCCTCCTCTATTAGGTCTTAATCATTTGATATTCCCAATCTTCTCATTCTCAACAAGGGCCTTGAATGCCTTGAACTTTTCAAGAGATTCTAACTAGTTTCAAGAATGCTACCCAAGTCATTCTTGTATAGTCATCTATGAGTAACATGAAGTAGCTATCCCCTTGAATACTTTGGATTCTTATAGGCCCATAAATATTGGTGTGTATCAATTACAAATGTCTTGTAGTAGATTACTCCTTGGACTTAAACCTTCTTCTAATTTTCTTACTATGTTGACAGGCCTTGCAAAGTGCATTTGTTGGTTTGGTGATCTTAGGCATGTTCTTCACAAAATTATTAGAGCTTATCTTGACTAGATCATCAAAGTTCAGGTGACCTAACCTTCTATTCCATAACCAAATTTCATCCATCTTTTTCATTAAGCATCTCTTATTTTTTATCTCATTCAATACATATAGATTGTTATAAGTCCTCTTAGCATTGAAAATTAGCCTTCTTGATTTGGATCTCCTTATGTCACACCCTCTATCATGAAAGGTTAATGTGTGTGTCCTTGATTTCACATTTGAATTACACTAATTAATTTATGTTTAAAACCTTCTACATACAACATATTTTATGTCTTGGTCTTCCCATTGTCCAAACTCAAGATACCCTTGTCAAATATATTGGCAGTTATCTTATCTCCAAATCTCATTATTCCTACAACATTCTTCTTTAATGAGATGAACTTGATCTTGTCCCATATTATATGACTTTATAAACCACTATAGATATACCATTTCATGCCTTTATCTTGAATGTGAAAGGAAGCATGAGCTAGCATAGATTCTTCATCTTTAGTCATTTACTCCTCCTTCACCTTGACTACAAGATCTAACTTCTTGATCCACATCTAAATGGTATGACTATATATCCTTTTGTCTTGACTAACTTTTCTCATATGCCTCATATTGTACTCCCTTTCAATATGCCCTCTTTTATCACACTTATAACACATAATTCTAATTTTATTGTAGAGATGTGTATTCATCCTATTCCTCCATAAGGAATTAATTCTAGAATAGTGTCTACAATATACATCTATATGTCTATATTGATTACATGAGAAATAATAACCATTGAGTGGACTCATATAATTTGTATATTTTATGTTTAATCATGTACCTCTACCTTTTTTTCTCTTGAAGATGTCACAATAGTTTTAACTTGTTAATGATCACTTTGAGTCTCAAATTGTAGAGTTTTTGCATAGGTCTTTGAGATCTAAATATCTTTATTATATTTTTTGTATTATTTGAACCCAAGACCTATCTTGTCATGTGGAAACCTTTTATTACTCAAAATACCACCAAGAACTTTAGTGCCCTTTTAAATTTATTTATGTATCTTCAACTTGATTGTTTCCTAATCCAATTCTTCCTTCAAGGAATCAATTTATATTAAAAACTTGATGCATTATTCCTCCTTGGTATTAATACTTATAGTGACACTTTCAATATAATTTTCCAACTATTTGATTATTTCCTCATGTTCATTAGTGTTTTTTCTTAGTCACTCTTTAAAGAGATTAATTTTATCCTCATAACTCTTAACCAATGATATTAGTTTTTGATTTTTCCTTATTTATAACTTCAACTCCTCTAGAGCACTCACCAATTCTATCTCAAGGTTCACTTTAAACTCTTCTTCATCTGATTCTTCATCATCCATAAGGATTTTCCATTTTTATCAATCCTCATTATCTATTTATATATCCATGAATAAGGTTTAATTACTATCATGGTCATTACTATCATCATCACTATCAGATGTACTAGTGTCACTTACATCAGATGAACTATTGTCTTCTTTACTATATAAACTTATCTTTCTCTTGAATGACCCTTTCTTACCTTCATACTTCCTAAAACCCTTTTTGATCTTTTTAAGATTATATACCTTCTTATCATCACCATGATATTCATCATATTCTCTATCATGGTCAGTCTTATCTTTATTAGGACATTTATATGAAAAGTGACCAATATTACCATAGTTAAAGAATTTGAATGGAAACTTGCTCTTATACTTACCTGATCCTTTTCTTAGATTTTTGACAAACATGGATTCTACCTTATCATAAATAATATTTTTTTCAACATCATCATTGGCCTTCTTACCTTATCACTTTTTCTCAGCTGTGAATATAGCTTCCTTCTTGGAAGGTCTTCCATCACTTGTTCTCATTTCAAAAGTAGTCAAGATTCCATGAAGCTCATCCATATGTAGTATGTTAAGGTATTTGATCTTATCCATAATAGACACCTTTGAATAAAACTTAGATGTCAGAGATCTCAATAAATTTATTACTACTATTGATTCTTCCAACTTCTCTCCTAGGCCTTTGATGAAATTTACTGCTTCATCTACTCTTAATAGATAAGATACAATGTTTTTATCCTCCTTCATTCTGAGACTTTAAAACCACCTTCAATGGGTCTACGACTTTTCCAACTTGACTTTCATGTATCCTTAATATATGGTCTATAAATTTTCCCAAATCCATTTGGCTATATCATAATGTATAACCTTTACACATTCTACCTTAGAAATACCACACATGATAGCATTCATTGCCTTAGAATTGTTCTCATTTTCCTTCTTTCCTTTTACATCAGTTGGTGGTATTAAAGGTGGAGTTAATCCATAAACAATAGATTTACATATGCCATATCCTAATTAAATTAGATAGGTCTTGATTATGATGCTCCAAAATACATATTTATTCCTACTAAAGAGAGGATCCTTATTGGTTGATAAACTTCCTTGAGCTTGATGACTAGACATGCTTGTACTTATAGGATCTACTTTAAGTTGTTAGGCCTAATTTAAAGGACCAAGATCCAATACCAATTTTTGGAATAAAAATACATAATATGGGGGGTGAATTATTATACCAAAAAATTTATTTCAATTACATCCAATCATTCATGAACTATGAAAGTGACATTAAGATCTGGCAATGTATAAATATCATTTACATGAGCATAACACAAGAAAACACACATATGAGTGGAAAACCCTCAAGGGAATTAAAAAAATATGATATTTTAAAATGAAATATATTCCTATAAAAAAATATCAAATTATGTTGAGCGCCAACTAAAGTTGGATCATCAACCCCAGTACAGTCAAGCAACCACTTGACTAGGCTTTAACAAGCTGCTACTTGAAAAGAAGCACCAACTCACAAACTCATGAGTTTTAATCACCACACCTATTATATTTTATTATGGTCTCATTTCAATATCTCCTTATTATTTTCTAATCAATATTTTATTCACTTATATTTCCTACATATAAATAGGCCTAAATTGCCTTGTATATATATACCATTCTCATGGTCACACACTAGTTAGTTAGCCACACAACTTGAACATATTAGTTTGGACATATAATAGGTATTAGGAAATATTATTAACATTATTTAAATTAAATTTTACTCCCTTTTGGTCTTTCATAAGTCTATTAGGCTTCATTTCACTTTTAGGTCTCATAGAGACCTAATTACATTAGGTATATCTGCTTAGCACCAAAACATGATCTTCTTGGGCCTAGATGACTTTATAAAACAAATTAAACCATTAAAACACTTATAAAAGACTTATATTGATATAATACATGATTTTTAGACATTTATCTTTCATTCATACCATGAAAGCTCCTTTAGGACAAACTGCCCTATTAGGTTTGTGTGCCTCAAAAGTTTGTCTTTCAAGAATAAATATTAAACACCCTAAAGTAATAAAATATGAAAAATGAAACATGTATACAGGTTATCCATGACCTCATGTTCATCACCAAATTCTTGGAACACTTTCACTTAGGAGATAAAGGATCAAGAACATCCCTGCAACTTACTAAAAATTGCTAATTTACCTCAAAGACCAATCATGGTGACTTATACCTCCAACAACTATGTAGACACTTATCATGAATTTTGATTCATGTAAATGGTCCTATGATATATATATATATATATATATATATATATATATATATATATATATATATATATATATGGTCTAATAGCAAATATTGGTCTTACAAACTAGTTTCTTGACCTTATTTCACATAGTCTTATCTAAACTAGATAGTCCATTTTGTGGGTAACTTTTTCACTACATATGCTGACCTAAATAAACTATTAAAATAATTAAAATTTATTAAAATTCATTAATAAATTATTAATTCACTTTTTTTTCACTAATATAACATGTTCATACCCTCAAATCCATCTTCTCATCTTTGCCTAAGTTTTACATTATTTGCATTATTAGGTCTATCTATGAATGACTAACTTGGGTGAAAAATTTATCATATTTTAAGGGTCAAAAATATCCATAAAATTTAATGGTAATTAATTATGAATCCATATATTTTTATTCCATCCATTTTATTTCCTTGACCAACACAACTTTTGATATTTACATGAAATTCTTAACAAATAAGCATGTGTCTGTGCATTTTATCTCTCACCTGAATATTCACCACCACATAGAGGTAATTGGGATATTTTAATACATGATACAATATATCTTATATTAATTTTAATCCATTATAATTTGATTTGAAATAATATATTTCACATTGGGTCCTTATTATGGTTTTAGGGAAGTTTAACATAGGTTTTAGTGTTAACAATTTTTCATAAAGGACTACCCCTTAAATCCAAAACCAATGCCTAAATATATTATATAATACCATTCCCAATCTCTCATTAGTATTTTAGGTTCACATGTAGAGGTTAGACATGCCAACAAATGTCTAAAAGTGCTTCTCAAGTCTTGAGACCTCATTTTGTGAACTCAAAAAGGTCAAAAACAATGTTTCATGAAATTTCCTTAAACCATAACCTCAAAATTTGTGAACATTAATAAAAAAACATATATTACCTCTATCCATGCTGAAATATTCATAATTTCTTTTAAATCACATCTTCATACCTCAATAGGCTAGATAATGTTTAGGAGTGGTTTAGGTGCAAACTTGGTCTAAAGGTCCTACCCCTATAAGATTTCCCTGAGACTCTCATGGATGATTATAAACCTTACTAATATGCTCAAACAATGCCATAAAATATTCACATTCCTTTATTCATTCATTTAACTATGATTCCTTCACATGTACCACCTTAAAAATCTTCATGTCATGACTATGCCATACTATGAAACTTTGACATCAATGACCTATACCTTCATGCAACCATAAGGCATTAGTTGCCTTAAAATTATCTCTTTCTCTTTCTCTCATGAAATCAATTTCTCATGAAAACACTCTCTTAGTTCCCCTTGGCACATCACACACTACCAATTAGGCTTAGTCACCTTTGTCATCCACCTTCACAAGATACACCTATGACATCAATAACAATACTCAACATGGCTATATAGGTCCTACTCACATTCCATGTATATATATTCCCTAAAATTTTGACCTTATTTAAGTACTATTCCATTTAGAGAAAGAGGATAGTTGTAGGTCATCCTATCCCATGTATACATTATGGTGAACCCTATGTGAATCATGTTTCCATTTTATTCTTAGTTTTATATTCTCATTGTATTTTTTATCATAATACATTCTGGTGAACCTAAAGTGAATATTATACCACCACATTTTGGATTATATTCATGTTTACACAGATTTTCTTAGATATTCTAGTTTGATAAGTATAGACACATAAATTTGGTTATAAATACTTGACAATGCTAATTATTAACATATTTTAGACCACTTGAATTATGCACATTTACATGACTCTTATTCACCATTCCTCTAAACCATTTATCTATATTTGGGCTTGACCCTTTGTTTTCTATTATTATTACACATAACTATCAATGTCAAATTATCAAGCTACTTAAAATCACCTTTAAAATATTCCTTACAAATGACATCTATCTCTGACATTTTTGGATAGGTCCACTTTGAATAAACAATGGTGCATTATACCCTTATTTAGCTAGGCTAGCCATGTCTCTTGTCAAATAACAACTAGTTTTTTAAATTAAAAATATCTTTTTAGGTCTACTTCCACATATCACATGGTCATCTAAAAGATTTTTTTTGAAAATAAAATCACATTTAAATACGTGTCATATATCATTCATTTTCCTCACTTGTTATTCACTTGGTATAAGCATTTACAATTATACACATTAAACAAGTTTTAATTATTCTACCCAAATTATGCATTATTCATAAATATCTATCATAAGTCAAGTCAAGATCCCTATCACGAGAGTTAAAATCAAAACATTTCAAGTATTGAATACATATTTTAGATACATACATCTAGTCAAAGGATCATAATCACATATTCACTCTAGGCGGAGGAACTACATGGGCTTGATTTCCCTCCTTAGAGTAACTAATATGTAGGAAAAATAAATTATCAAGGGGGTGATTGAGGTTAGCTCATCCCATTACACTCCCCTATTTATCTTGATTTTTTTTTATTTATCAAATTTCCTTAAGTGTTTCAAATTTAATATAAGACAAAGAATAATTTCTACATGGAAAAACTCTAAGTGTGACATCCTAGATTTCTCCTCATATGCAAGTGTAATAGGTGAAATGATATATTTATATACATAATCAACCTAGATAAGTTCATGGCCAATAGACTAAGGCATACTTTTCCACTATTGTAATAATATTCTCCTATTTAGATACATCTTTTTCTTCTACTCATTTTATTGTTGGCCCAAATTATAGGAAAAATAATGACGAAATTACATCATAATAAAGTTTATCACAAAAATTTGATAATGTATTCATTTGATATTATTTTTATAAAGAGGTGAAAGATTAAAAAAATATTCATGGGTGTTTACAAGAACAAACCAATTTTACTGAGTAACCAAATTATTTAATAAAAAAAGTAAACTAATTAAAATAACTTTGGATTATTAAAATAATCCAACAAATTCCCCCTTATGATTCTAAAGTCATCAAAAAAATTCTATCGTAACTATAATTGGTGTATTGTATAACCTAGTAACTAATCAAAATTGATGCCACTCCATACATAATCCCACCCCTTTAAGTTGTGGTTCAAAAGGCTAATGAACATTATCAAAGCCTACTCATCCCCTATGATCACTATAATATATTAGAATAGAACATGATTGATGCCTATCTAACTACATTGACCGACATAAGGTCCCACATAGGAACCAATCCAATTGATAAATCATATACTGTATGGCACATCTTCTTGATGCCAAAAAAAAGTTGATGACCTTTACTTTACATTGTTGGTGCTAGCAATCCTTATAAAATTGTATTATCACTAATGACTGATTAAGGTCTAACCAATGCGTAAATATTCTCCTACTATCAATAAAGAGATTATAATTTATGCATTAAGAGAAATAAAAACAACTAACTCTATCTACTCCATGCCATCAAATATCAAGAAATAGAAAGCCAAAAGTGGAATTAAAAACAAGAACACAAGCCAAAATTTCCAATTCAGGCATTGAACCCAAACTCTAAGTGAATAACTAACTATAGAGGGTAATATTCCTAGAGCCTCTAAGGGATCCTCCAATGTCTAGTGTGACACTTAGACTTTGTCAATGATAAGGATCTTGATGGAGATGTAAAGGATTGTGTGTTTATCAATAACATAAGAGGTGGTATTGTTAAAATTTTCATGTCAAAGGTGTTGGTTTCCACTAAAAATGCACCTTTATACATAAATTTAATTACATATGTTGCAAAAATCATATGATGAAACCTAAAAACACAAAATAAATCATTCCATTATGTCTAGAATAACTTAAAACTTATATTTTCACTGGTCACATAACCACCATCATATAAAAGAGTGACTAATCAAGAATTTGTGTCAAAAAGTTGTAACTACACCCTTATATCACTGATCTGAGTGAAAAGAATAGTTAGAAGGGATTTGAACCCAAGAGATTTTATTTTATAAGTGAATACGAAAAATATGTTTTCTAATCCCTCTGCATGCAAGTTTAGAATATATACAAACAATACTCTAAATAAACTTAAGTTTTATAATTTTCACAATTATAAATATTTTCATATAAAAGCAAATGTGAAATAAATTCATGATTTTTTTACTTATAGGGAAAAATCAACTATGCCTTTCTTTAGAAAAGGTGGACCCCACTCCAACTCTAATGTAGAAAAAGGGAAATATTATGTTTTATTTTTTAAAAACTTTGGCTATGCCATGATTACATAGGAATGCCATTTTTTATGCTTCCAATGAAGATTATTGAACATCAAGATCACATGAAATGCTATAAAATACCCTTAATATGTTTTTTCTTTGTGCCATTGACAAATCAATTAGACTATGTCTAACATGTCGTGGAGGTATAAAATGAGAGACAACTTAAATGATAGGTATTTTATAACTCTTTTGATAGTTCTCATCTACTTCACCTATCATCAGCCATATGACAATGTGACCATAATAGATTAGAAAAATCAAATAATCTTAAGTATGCATTACCTTTGACATCACGACATTAATTTTTTATTTTGAAGGATCTGTTATAGGATTGTGGTATTTTATGATGTTGAATAGTTTGGTAAACTTCTCTATGATTTGTGATGATCAAGAATTATAGCCACACCAACATTATAATTTAAGTTTTTAAAGTGGAAATGGCGGTGACATCATCATCAAATGCTATTTTAAATCATTAAGTTATTGTCAAGGAAGCTAATATGCCTAATATCATTTTAGTTGGTCCTCCTAGAATAGATAAAATGTCAAGTATAGTGGCATTGGTTCATGAATTGCTGAGAAATAAAATTAAAATGTTTTCCAAAACAAAAAATGACATCCAAAAATTGATAGGTTTACTTTATAGATTTTTAACACTAGATAATAATGGATTTCCTACAAATTTGATCAAATGCCTTCAATTTTTCATTCCTTTGAGAACAACCATGCTCTAAAACCACTATTGGCCAAGATTACAACAAAAATAATGAATAAATTACATCATGAATAAAAATCGATAATGTATTCATTTGATATTACTCTTACAAAGAGAGGTGAAAGCTTAAAAAAAGCTTCATAGGTGGTTATGAGGACAAACCAAATTTATCGAGTAACCAATGTATTTAATAATAAATTAAAATAATTAAAATAAATTTGGATCATGAAAATAATCCAACATTTATGTCATTTACAATTTTTTGTTTTCTTTATCTGTTCCTATTTTCTATCTATGAAAGTCAATTGAGACAAGTCCACAGTCAATGGAATGGAGTGCACTGCACTACTATGCACTTACAATGGACCTATCCATATTTTATTTATATTCTTAATTATACTATTGATCCTACATAATAAACTCTTCTTCTTATTTTCATAGTAAAAAGGTTAGAATACTTAATGAAGGTCAATGTGTGAGATATGTATATTTCTTCTTAGTACTTTCTCAAATTAGTAACTTCCTATATTTAACAATTTTTTAAATTTATAATAGTTAATTATTTTTATAAATTTAGAATTATGATATTTTTATTTATACACCCTAAAATACTAAGTAACACATATTTACATATCTTAGTGTTTTATCAAAAATAGAGTAAAACATATTGGTGAACCCACACATTTTATTTTGAAAATTAATTTTCCTTTTCAAGTTTTATTTTAAGGTTTTAAAATTCATGATCTGTGGACACTAAATAAAAATTACTTTGACCTCAGAAATTCATATTGAATTATTTTCTCCTTTGTACAAACATATTTTATTATCATTTGTTTTCAATTACTTTTTTCTCTTTATTTTCCTAAAAATTGTGTTTTGGCAGTTTTAAAACTCATAGGAGCTTTTATTTTGGGAAAAATAGTTGTCAGTATTACCTATTACTGGTGTGAAGGGTACCAACCTAATACTCAAGCCATTAGAAAACATTATTCATGGATTTAATTTTCCATGCCACTCACGATATACCATAAGCATAAAGGGTTTGTTTTCTATACATATGAATCCTTTGAACATTTTTTCTTATAGTACATAGATAAATAGTTAGCCTTGGGAAGTTACTCTAAAATAACCCTTTGAGATGGGATAGTGTGGCCATCATAATGATGGAATACTTTGTAATTAGTTCCTTCATATCCATATTCAAAATTTATAACTAGGATCTATTTATTTGAGAGCCTACAGAGCAAAAACATCTTGCCTAGTTACACCCATTGATAACCTTGATTTTGGTATGATTGATTGTTTTTTAGAATTTATCATTATATTTGTCGTATTTTATATAATTTGGGTTTAAAACTATACAACAAATTCTCAATATATACCTAAATATGAAATTACCAATGGCGGTCATGCTTTAGATTTAATTTTTTTATAGAAATACTACATCTTATGCTTATAATAATGAAAGGACTAATGATCATACGTATACAATTTATGATTCTAATTAGGAATATGATTTTGATATATATTATTATGATTTTTAAAATCAATATAAATGGTATTTTAGTGAATAATATATTTAATAATAAAATGAGTTAACTAATTTAGAAATTGCATAACCCATTATTCACTTGTATTCCTATTTTCAAAAAGTAGAACAAGAACATATTGATAATGAATATATTCTCTCCCTTAATCTCTTAGAAGGATAAACATATGAAAAATCATTTATTATAATACCCTCTTTATATTTTGACTTGGATCTTGAATTTCATCACATTAATCAATATACATTACAAAAGTATAACTCTTGCATATAAATTCCAAATGTTGCAAATTAATGTGCTATTCCCCCTCTCTACAAATGGTAGATGATATATACACATAAGTTCCATATTATCCTGTGTTCATAGTTAATAATATGAAATATAGTGATTATCTCTCTCCTCCCCTAGAAGAAATGAATAATGTAATTGATTATTCTTGTTCTTTATAAATATTACAAGATAGAAATGACTATGAATTACATATCCAAAATGAAATCATAGATATAGATTTACGAAGAAAATATAATTATCTAATGATTCTCTAGATAGTCCCTTTAAGGTGTATTTCATAAAAGTACCAATTATGAATAGTATTCCCTCTCTCTTAAATCACTAGAAACTAATAAAGATAAATTTAATGTTTATAATTCCATACACATGTAAAGTGATAAGTTAAACAATGATCCTCAAATTTGTACCAATGTTTCTTTAGAATTCAATAATTAACCATGTAATGAAAATTTTCATGATCTTATTATACCAATGTTTAAAAAGGATAATAATTTAAATCCATGAGTGAGCCTTTATAAAAAACTTATATTCCTACATGTCATATTGTATCCATGATGCATTCCATTTGGATAGATCAGAAAACAAGTTTATGATATCAATTTACAAACTAAATCATGTTTTGAAAACTTCAAATATCATGATATCCAAGGATAACCCATTACATGATCTATATATGATCATCCATGATGTAGATTTCATCATAAAATTTGTTCTTAATACATGAAAATATGAAACATATAAATCTCTTACCAAATCTACTTACCTCTACCCCAATCTCTTTGATCTTTGTTATGTTCTTGATTTCTTTATTATTTCATTACATGGATATAAATCTTGTTGATAAGGTGTTCATTCATACTCATAATTTTCCACTATGTAACTCAATCACTCGGAACCCCTCTCCTGGTCTATGAAAATCAATCCTCAATACCTTACCAACTTTATCATTCCTTTGTTTTCTTGATCTTGTACTTTCTTTACCTTAAACCCACTTGCAACTTATATTTATACTAAACTCAAGTTTACTTGAATAATAGGGTGTTTCTTATCATACTTATCATTCTCAAATAGGTTATATCTAACCCCTAAATCAGTCCCCATACTCCTCAACCATCTCTGGAAGGCATACCCTAGATTCTCCTCTTTGACTGAGTTTTTTTGTAGCCTTTTTTAGGCTATTGTACTAGATATGGTCATGAACGGACATATTTTTATAAATTAAGACCATCTACCAATACTTTCTATGGCCTTCTTAACCTTCATCAATTTTTAGTCTTTAACTCTACCCTTAGGTTACTTTTATAGGCTCCTTCTAGTCACTATTAAGGCCTATCAGACCTCCCTCAACTCCTTAAATGCATAGTATCTTATATATGTACAAAAACATATAATATTATTCTAAATTTTTTAAAATGTCTTATTATGAATCGATACCTAGGTAATGACCAATTTTTATAATTTTTGGCTGGTGTAATCTTCCACAAAACAAAATTTGTCATGAAAACCCTAGAACAGGGTTTCTATGCAATCTGCTCAGGCTGAGAAGGGACAATTTAAATCTTAATGCATTATAACTCATTTAAATCCACTCTAGTTGTGGATACAAGTATTCTTAACCCTTATAAAACTCTTTGAACCTTTAGTTGCATTTTTCATTACATCAAGTGTGAATTATTACAAAGATTTAGTTGACATTGCATATAGTCAACAAACTACTATAGGGTTTGAAAACCTCCTTAAGGGATACATTTCAAAAAAAATGAACACTCAAGAAATTTAAAAATTATGAAAAAAAAAACACTTAAAAATCAATAATGTACTCCAACACTACTATCCATAGTGATATTTCTTGCATCTAATGTTTGCTTCAACTTCTTACTTACACACAGGGTATGGAAACACACACAGTCATTTGTTTATCACATTGAGGAAAGTTTATTTGTATAGATTGACATTATCATGTTTATTTATCATAAATATCTTGATTATAATCATCACAACATCCTATAATGTCTTATTCCTCATTACATATATAGAGTCTGCCTACACCAACATGTATATTTAGATTTCTTGAACTGAATATGGAGATTAAAATAGAGTTTTATCTATTTGAACTTCATAATAAGAGTGCCAAGTTATATTATTAAAATTATTTCATCCTTGAATTCCTTAGTAATGTCTTTCACAAAATATTTTCCATATTTTTTCTCAACTACCCAATCATAGTTAGTTTCTAATACATAGACATAGTCTTAAAATAAGGTTAATAAACTCTAACTCACTTTTTAAAACATATCACATTCATTCATCTAAATAATGGAATAAAACTTACAAGTTATCTCTAACAGAGAATTTCAAAAATAAAATATTTCAAAGTCCTTTATTCTTCTTCATTCATAATCCATATCAATATTTACATAATAGGTGTATTGGGCAGAGTTTTCTCCCTTCATCTTTTAAAGATTCTCTACCATTTTATCTCTTAAAAATTACTTCCTAACTTTAATGACTCATTACACCAAACACTTATCTACTGAAAAAGACTCCAAAACCCATAACTAATTTCTAACTTCCTCCCAACTTCCTCTTATATGTTGGGGAAGGGTAAAATTACCTCACCACTAATAATGACTACCAAGGTGACTCATTATATGAGTCACTTAAGGGATTAGGTGCCCTTGACCTACTTGAGGGTTTTCAAAACAAGACCATTTTATTGATAATTATAATTTATCCTAACCTTAGACTAAAGATTCAAAATTTCAAGTTTGAGGATTTGGCAAGAAAATGCCAATACAATCCAAATTTAAATTTGATCAAGTTTAGAAAAAATAAATGACTCCTACAGACCTAAAATTATATAAAAAACCTACTAAATACTTCAAAACATGAAAACTGGACAATATATACAATGTGGTAGGTGGTGATCTTGTATCATACTATCTAGGAGTAAGAAAAACATTTCCATGAAAGTTATAAATGTTTTGTCTTTAAGGTTATTTGGATAATTATTCTTTTACCTGGATCCCAAGGCCTATTTGAGACTCTTATTCCTCCTTGATGATTACTTAAACTCATTGTGGATCCTCTTTTATTCAATTCTCTCTTACTTTTCATTCTTAATCTAATCATGGGCAATTTATACTCATTTCTTTGCCTCTAGTGACTTGCACATGGAACAAACATGTCAATCAAATCCACTTCTTGATTGTTCTCTTGGAGTTCTCATTATTCCTTGGTTTCTAATTATTATTTCTCTTGACTTAAGATTGTCTCCAATTCCAACTCAGCTACCATGATACTCCCTTTGTCTCCTATGAGACTAAAATATTATTTTCTTCCATTATTCACTACCAAATCTCTTTCTCCTCTACTATATACTCTTCTTCATCACCTTTCTCTCCCATTGATTCCAAATAATACACCTCATTGTACTAAAATGTAATTTGTATTATAACTTCATTTTGTGCTTTTTCTTCCTTCTCTACTACTAACACCTCATGTGTGTCAACTAATTCACTTGGTACTGATATACCTTCTTATTCTTCTACTAACATATTCATTATCCTCAATGTACTTGCATACAATTCATCTTCATCAATATTATCATCAATATACTTTTCATAAATAACATGGAAATGAATACCTAATGATTCTTTGCTTTCTTCAATACTTCCTTGACTAAAATATCCTTCATTATTGCCCATCATGAGGTATGGTGTTGTTGAAACCTCATTCTCTTCTTATTCATCATCCAATGGATCAAATTATTCAAGGTACCACAAGATTGTATCCCCATATCTAGCTATCCAATCAAATTGTTCATCCATTTTAGTATGTTATTCATGATTCAATCCTTCATGCAACTTGTCACCTGTATGTACACATGCCAAAAATTCATTAGTTTTAATCATTGGAGGCTTGTTTACCCCTTCACTTATCTTTCTAATATGTCTTCTTTTCATCTTTATCACTTTTATTTTTCTCTTCTCCATCAACTACTTGAGAGGCCATCTCACCTTCCTCTTTATGTGTACACTGAATCTTGGTCTCAACTCTTCCAATATTTTCTCTAGCCTTGTCAAAACTTCCTTAATCTCATATATCTCCTTATCTCTCTCTAACCATCTTTTCTTTACTTCCATCTTCTTATTATTGTTTTATCTTATTGTGTCATTCCTCATTCATCAAGACCTTTATCATATTTACCATCTCTTATCTTCTTAGCAAGCCTTCCATCTTTTCCTATTGACCATTCACTTGGTCTATCTCAATTGACACTTTCTCTCTTGGAATCAATATCTTTATTCTTTTAATAACTTGGGACGTCTCTTCTCCTTTTCTTGTCCTTTCTTAGGACTCTCTTCAATCCCACTTTTGAGCTTCTCTCTCTTGAGCTCTCACTAGATCTCTTTTTCTCTAAGCCTTCTTGGTTTAATGTATATGCCACCTATATTCTATTTCTTTCACTTATATCTCTACCTCTCCCTCACATACATGTGCAACCTCTTCACCTTATTCCTATAATCTCATTGGTCATTTCTTAACATCTTCCAAACACAACTTTCAATATTTACTCAGCAAAATCTTCTTACATATGAAACCAATCAATATCAAAACTTCAAAACATACCTTGCCAAGAACCTTTTAGGATCTAATACCACACGATGTAGAAGTAATTATATAATTTTTTATTAATTTAAGAAAATAGGAAACACATACATCTCTTACCAAATCTACTTATCTCTTCCCCAATCTCTTTAATCTTTGTTATGTTATTGATTTCTTTATTCTCTCATTACATGGATATCAATACTACTAATAAGGTGGTAATTCATACTCTTTATTTTCCACTATTCAACTTAGTCACCTAGACCTTCTCTCCTAGTCTATCAAACTCAATCCTCAATACCTTACCAACTCTTTCATTCCTTTATTTTCTTGAACTTACACTTTCTTTGCCTTAAACCCACTTATAACTTAGATTTATAATAAAATCAAGTTTATTTTAATATTAAGATGTTTATTATCATAATTATCATACTCAAATAAGTTAGTTATAACCCCTAAATAAGTCCCCACACTCCTAAACTAACTCTGGAAGGCATACCCTGGTTTCTCCTCTTTGACTGAGTTCTTTTGTAGCCTTTTTTAAGATATTTTAATAGGTACCATCATGTACAAACCTATTTGGAGAAATTAAGACCATATACAAATACCTTCTATGGCCTTATTACCCTTCACAAAGTTTATATATTTAAATCAACCCTTAAGCAACTTTTCTAAGCTCCTTCTAGTCATTGTTAAGGCCTATTAGGCCTCCTTTAGTTCCTTAAACACACAATCTC
Source organism: Torreya grandis (assembly GCA_037957365.1). Classification (NCBI taxonomy): domain Eukaryota; kingdom Viridiplantae; phylum Streptophyta; class Pinopsida; order Cupressales; family Taxaceae; genus Torreya; species Torreya grandis. The sequence goes on from JARHVA010005992.1 coordinate 178,404, forward strand.
CTATATATGTAAAAAAATGTACATTCTTAGTTTGAAACTTTCAAATGTCCTAGTAGGAATCAATACCTAGGTAATTACCAATTTTTAGAATTTTTTCCTGGTGAAATCTTCCACAAAACAAAATTTTTCATGAAATCACTTGAATAGGGTTTCTACATAGTCTGCTTAGGCTGAGAAGGGACAATTTGAACCTTAATGTGTTATAACTCATTTAAATCCAATCCAATGGTGTATTAGGGTCTACCTAACCCTTACACACCAATTTAAACCTTTATTTTCATTTCTCAATTCATCAAGGGTGATTTCTTTCAAAGATTTAGTTGATAATACATAAAGTTAGCAAACTACTAGAGGGTTTGAAAACATCATTAACAGATACATTTCAAAACAAATGAAAACCACTAAATAAATTTAGTTATTTTGAAAAAAACACTTACCAATAAATAATTTACTCTAACAATACCTTCCATAAGGATGTTTCTTGCATCCAATGTTTGCTCAAACTTCTTACTTACACATAGGGTATGTAAACACACACACACAGTCATTTGTTTATCACACTAAGGAAAATTTATTTGTATACATTAAAATTAGCACGTTTAGTTATCATACATATATTGATTTTAATCATCACAACATCCTAAAGTGTCTTCTTCATCATTACATATACAGAGTCTACCTACACCAACATGTATATTCATATTTATTGAATAGAGTATGTAGATTGAAACCAGGTTTTGTCTATTTGAACTTAAAAAGAGGAGTGCCAAGTTATATTTTTAAAATTATTTCATCCTTTAATTCCTCAACAATGTATTTTCATAAAATATTTCCCATATTTATTCTTAACCTCTCAATCATAGTTGGTTTCCAATACATAGACACAATCTTAAAATAGGGTTAACAAACTCTAACTCGCTTTTCAAAACATATCAAATTAATTCATCTAATGAGTGGAAAAAAACTTAAAAAATCATCTCTAACATATCATTTGAACAATAAAATATTTTAAAGTCCTTTATTATTATTCATTATTAATCCTTATCAATATTTACACAACAAATATATTGGGTAGAGTTTTCTTCTTTTCTCTTTCAAAGCTTCTTTGCCATTATATCTCTTGCAAATTCCTTCCTACCTTTAATGACTCATTGCACTAAACACATAAATTCAAAAAGACTCCAAAACCCATAACTAATTTCTAACTTCCTCCCAACTTCCTCTTGTATGTTGGGGAAGGGAAATATTACCTAACCACTAATTATGAGTACCAAGGTGACTCATTACATGAGTCACTTAAGGGATTAAGTTCCCTTGACGTACTTTAGGTTCTTCACAATAAATTTTTTTTATTTATAATTATAATTTCTCCTAACCTTAGACTAAAGATTCAAGTTTTAAATTTGAGGATTTGGTTAGAAAATGCCAATATAATCTAAATTCAAATTTGATAAAATTATAGCAATAATAAATGAATCCTATAGACCTAAAACCATCTAAATAACCTACTAAGGACTCCAAAACATGACATTTGACCAACATGTACAATGTGGTATGTGATTCTCCTATATCAATCCATATCCAAAAGATCTTATTATTCCTACACCACCATTGTTTTAATGGTTGTTGAGATCCTTGTACTAAATTAATACATTATATTTATTTTTTTTTAAATGGGAGAATTATGGAAGCACTTTACAAAAATATTTTCATAAAATTATCACTACAAAGGCTTTAAGTTTATCATATACTTTAGCTAATGGTTCCTTGGCTAATTTTAAAAACTTATAAGATGCATTATTATCTAACTTCCCTAATCACATGGTACCTAAACTCACATTGGAATGTTTTAAAAGTTTAAAACAAGACCATAATGAGCTCATTGAAACCTATATTTTATGGTTCAAAAATATTTTTCCCTCTTTACCTTATCAAACCTTAAATTTAAAAAAAAAAGTTTATCTTGAGTAGGGGTATCATATCTCCACTCAAAGCAAGGGCCATGCATACACTTTAAACCTTTTTTGATAATTTATACATGGATGTATGAAAATATGCATGTGAGATAATTTTTTCTAAAAATAAGTGTTAATAAATAAAAATCATCTAAAAATAAACAAGCACTTATCAATTTAATACATAAAATAATAAACCTATTTTAATTTATTCATAATATAAATGAATCAGTTGAAAGGGTTCCTATCAAGGAAGAACAAATTAAAGTAATAAACAAAGAAAACAAAACTATTTACAAAGTATTAAATAAATTAAAAATCCTACTTACAACAAGTGGCCATCATTATAGTTTGACAAATTAAAATATTGAATAAATGATATTATGCATACATTACTATATTATAATTTGATGACTCTCCATCCTAATTAATATCACCCTCCTCATTATCATGAGTGCACAGAAGGAAAGAGATCTTTCACTTATCATGGTATTAATGGACATCATGATAATGAATATGATGCATTATGAGAAAAGATTACAGAACTTGTAGATAAAAAGATTATTGCATTCCATAGAAATAGAACAAGCATGCAGGACACTATGATCCATTATAACTTTACATATCATTTTACACAAATATGGGTACCAAAATAAAATTACCAAGATTTAAATAAAATACATGAACATGTAATGCATAATTAAAAAATATCAAAATATCATCCACAATATCAACCAAAAATGTCAAAGATAACTAATACAAGTGTGACTATTTTTAGGAAAATAGAGTCAAACATTCAATATCAAAAGGTAATGTAGATGATAATTATTATAACACATATTTTTTTCCATAAGGGTGGGAAAATCATTCTATAATTATTAGTTAGTTTGATTATACATAGTGTCATGATTGACAATGGGTGAGGTGAAAACACATGTAAAAATACCTTTATTCACACTCTTGGGTACACAACATTATTTACAAGCTACATCAAGAGTGGTCAAAGAATTTGATGGTCATACACATAACACTTTTAGGAATATAATACTACCTTTCCAAGTTAGTTTAACAATAATAACAAATCCATTTCTAATATTACTGAACATAATGGCATTTAATATGTTATTAATATGCCCTTAGATAAATATGCTTCATGGAGTACTATATATAATGCATATATGCCTCAAGTACATATATTTCAATCAAGTATCAAATTTTAAGGCATCCTATATGAGTATCCTCTATAGTCAGTGATAACTCTCCCTCCTCCCCCACCACCACCATAGTTGGTTTTGGAATGTATTAAATAACACCATAAAAAGATAGTTATTACATATATAGTACACAAATAATTAGTACACCCATGCAAGAGCATAATACTAATTTAATTATGAAAATTACACTTAAATTTCCTCTATAATAAGTTCAAGGGAAAAAGGTATATCCCCATGAAACAAGCTTCATATTAAAGAGTTGTTCAAAGTTTAAAAATGTCTAAATATTCTATAGTGCATCCCAAGGCAATACTTTATATAGTACACCATGTTCCATAGCAAACATAGGCAATGCATTATTCTCATACTTTACAACATATTTCACCAAGTCTTTCATCTTATTTAGTTACACATGTGGAAATATATTCTATATGTAGTCATTATGATAGTTACACTATAGCACTTGACAAATGTTTAAATTTATATACATCTATATATAACACTTTTCATGTATGGAAAGTCACTCTCAAACTATTTTATCCAAGCACACATGATGGTCCTCCTATTGATGAATTCATAGGATGTTTTCTAATATAAATATAAAAAAATACAAAGAAAAAATATATAAAAAATGAAAAAAAGTAAAATATTGAAAAAAATACAAGAACATTCAAAATATTTTAAAAAAATATGGACTTGATCATGATATAATATGCTATTTAATTCTTTACATATGTTATTTATCATATGTTTTTAGTAGATAGCGTATTATTTTCTATACACATCCATTTCACGAGGTATTTGAGTATGGTGTAGAAATAAATTACATATGAATTCTTAGATTCTATACTTCCTTTCTATCAAATGGGAAAGCATATGCTTGGGGAATCTAAATTTACAGGTTACACTGTAAAAGGTTATATCTATCTATGACCTAAAATGCAATGTTGTGATGTGTATATGATAATTATTCCTAAATCAATCACATTTTACATTTCACTATTATGTATGACACTTTTCTAATAATATGGAATTGATACATATGGATGGAATATAGTAGTTTTCATTTGTTCTATGTTCCTTAGATGCTACTTAATTTCTTACATAATAGGATTAACATTACTTGTTTATTGTGTATGGCTCTTGGACCTTTTGAAAATTTATTGAACATATCTATGAAATCATTATTTAGTCTGTCAAACATTTGAACATGTAGATTACTTGTGGCCCTTGGCTTTATTTATCTATAATATTTATTATGTAACATTTGAACATGTCCCTTCTGAATATTCAGCCCTTGGCCTTATTTTATGACATTGTATGACATTATTTTGTGTTGTGCTTGTGTGATTATTGTGATTGATTAGTGGTTCCATTATACCTATCATTCACTCTTATATATGGTTACTTTAATTCATGATATATTGTTAAATATATCTAGACATGACACTTGTGTGCCTCAAATTTAATATGTTACATACATGCTTCATATGATAATTGAAGTTATATGATGGCATATTCTCTAAACATGATGATATAATTACCACATGATTATATATTCATCAAATGATATAGTTAAATCTCATGTTTAGATGAGTAAATTTTATGATTCATCCCTCATCTCAAAAGGGGATCATTATAGTGGGCTTATTTTAGAGATCCAAACATCCATGAATTGTCAAAAAATAGATTTGGGATAAAATAAAAGTTTTAAAACTATAGATTATAGGTTTTTAAAGATTAAAATTAATGCAAAAGTAGATTCTATAGAAGAATATAGGTTTTCAAGGATTCAAATTTATTCAAAAATCAAGAATATGATATAAAGTGGCACATTAATACATATTCTTAGGGTATATAACATGCATATGCACTCACTTTTTAAAGACTCAATGTAAAAAAAGGTAGACACTTGAATTCATATGCATGGGCATGGAAAAAATATTTACAAGAGCAAATACATAGGTTAAAAATAAAAGTTATGATTTAACATATAAATACATAGTATTCTAAATCATTAACTTATTCAAAGATGCAAAGTTTCAGGTTTTCAAAAAAAATGTAAAGTTTCAATGTTTCAAAGGTTCAAAGTTTCAAAGATCAAAATATGTAAATTCAAAGGCAAAACACTAATTTCAAATCAAATTCTATTATAAATGTGGTCATGATGTGGGAATTTTCATTCTCTTTTGATTATGAAAATGTATAATCTAGATCCATCTATAATGGCATGATTATAATTTGTCTAGGTGATGTACATTTGAGTCTTGTGATGCTTAATGAACTTGGAATCAATTATATAAAACCTATCATAGTTCCACATTTTTAAATTATTAAAATGTGTATTATTACCTTCTCGTGAGAGTTGGAATATCCCATTCCTTCCAAATCAAGAAGTTAATTAGTTATTCAAATTAATATTTGATCATTCTCAATTTTACATTGGTTTAAAATCTCCAAATTCTTTAGTAAGGGGTAGTGGGTTTCTATTATTAATTATAATTTATAGGGGAAATGGGTTTTAGCTAAATATATGTGAACTTCTTCCTTATTCTCTTTTCAATTTTTCAAAATTTTATTGTTCAAGATTTTTCAAATTGAAAAAATTACTACTTTATGAGTTGTTGAACAATTTGATAAATTTAAGTGCTATAAATAATTTAATTATCTTCTCAAATACAAAGTGTGATATACACATTTGGGTTCAGCTCTCTCCCCATTATCATTTCTAGAATAAAGGGAGGGAAAGCAAGGAAATTATAACAAATGAATTTAGTCATAAATACTTGAAAATGCTAATTATTAAAATATTCTAAACCACATGACTTGCACAAAATATCATGACTCTTATTCACCATTCCTCTAAACCATTTATCTATATGAAATAGTTGTCCTTTGTTTCGCATTAATATTGCATAGAACTCTCCATATCAAATGCTCAAGATAATTTAAATCACCTTTATATTTTTCCCTACAAAGGAAATTTATTTATAATCTTTTTGGATAGGTATGCTCTAAGAATATAATCACATTATGCCCTTGTCCACTTGTCTTGGCTATGTCCCATGCCAAATAATGACTTTTTTACAAAATTAAAAATATTCTTTTAGTTTTTTATACTTGTTTCACATGGATAGATAAATAAAATTTTCAAAAAATTCACCTATAAATACATGTCAAGAGTCATTCATTTCATCCAATTACTATTCAATTGGTACAAACATTTACACTTTTACACATTGAGTAAGTCTGCCTTATTCTACCAAAATATTGAATTATTCAAAAAGTGTATCCATAATACAAGTTAATATCCCTCTAAATTTATTCAAGAGCATTGATTTTCAAGTATAAAATCCATCTTCTAGTTGCATACATCTAGTCAAAGGAGAACAATCGCACATTCCCTCTATATGGATAATTACACTAGTTTGATTTCCCTCATTTGAGTATTGGATCAGTGGGAAAAGATAAATAATGAATGGGTGATTGAGGTTATATCAACCCCTTATAATACCCTCTTTTTATTACATATTTAAATTTAACAAATTTATATAAGGGTTTCAAAGATAAGAGAAGATAAATAATGATTTCTATGTAGTGAAACCTTAAGTGTGATATCTAACATTTATCCTCATCCACAGGTGTAATAATTGTAGTAATAAGTTTAGATATATAATCAACCCAAACAAGTCCACGATCCATAAACTAAGTTTTAATGCACCATTATCTTTCTACTTCACTCCTATTTAGAAACATCTATTTTTGCTTATATTTTATGATTTATATATTCTTATTTTCTCTATCTTTCCTTTCTATTATTTTTTACAATCAAATGAGATGATTACATGGTCAATATTTTGTATTGTAAAATGATGTTTTCAAATTAGTGTGCCTTTCTAAATTATATTTATATTCTTGATTATAACATTGAGCTTGCATAATCATCTCTTGTTCTGATTTTCACAAGCAAATAATCAAAAAAATTAATGGAGATTAGTGTATGAGATAAGTATATCTATTTTTAGTACTTTTCAAAAGTAGTAGCTTTCAATATTGAAAAATTTATCAAAATCAAAATAGTTGATAATTTGTATATCTTTAACATTTTGACATTTCTAGTTTTACACCTATATAAACAAGTAACACATCTTAATACAACTTAGTGATTTATCAAAAATAGGTTTAAAAAATAAACACCCCTTGTTAAATTTTTATTATTTACACTTCCTAAAAAAAATAATCATTTTTCAATCATGTCATCCCTTAGAGTTCAAATTTAGGAATAAAATTTCATTGTAAAATATCTAGATTATAACATTACATAGATCATTACTATGGAAAGAGACATTTCAATAATTCCCATATATATTTGTGTTCATATCATGGCTGAAGATCCCATTTATAGCATGGCTAAGATATTCTAAATTTTAAACTAGTTACTCAATCATTCACCACAAATCCTAGGTAACTAATGAGAACACAATGCAACATGATTTACATTTCAAGTTATCCTAAAATCCCAAACACCAATGTTGTAAATATTACCCCTAGAAATCTTTATCTGACCAACAACTCTATAAATCTTAGAAAACCTATAAGTATCTCTCAAGTGCTTTCATAAGTGGTTCAAAACATTTCCCTTATACAAGTTTCTAATAAATGCTCCAAATGAAAAACCATGTTTTAAAACTGGATAATCAAGATCCTAAGGTTGTGGTGAATAAACCAATTTAAAATTACATCCCTTATCCTATTACAAATGTAAAGGAAAAATCCCAACCTCCAATCTAAAACAAACTAATATAAAATCTCCAAAATGAACCTCTAAAACACTTCATTATGTTTGTGGATATTAGAATCATTTATCCAACCATGACATATGTCCACAATATTGATCATACATTACATATTAAAACATTTTTAAATATTTATAGGGAATGGATTAGAACTAAATCCTTAGAAAATACCAATTTTATAGCCAAAACATTTCTTGGAAATGCATTAGAGTGGTACAACAAACATCCTAGTCATTCCATTACACAACTATAAAATTTTGTTAATGCTCTGGTTATTGAATTGCATCATAATTAAATTCCTAATAATAGGCTTATCAACTTCATTAACACTAATAAATCCCCTAAGGAATCTTCCCATGCTTTCATTAAGTGATGGAAATATTTAGCATATGAATTAGATCATAACATGAGTAACATAAATATCTTTAAGATCTTTGTTACTAATATAAAATACCCTCTTCAATATAAATCCTATATGTTCTCCCATAATAATTTATAAGATTCATATGATAGATCAAAACAAAATAATTCCTTATGCACCAACATGAACCATCTCAAAACACTAGAAATAATTCCTTACCAATATCAAAAAATATAATCAATAGTTATACATTTCACAACAAACCGCCCAAATAATCTCAAATGGGGACTCATAATCCAAATAATGAATAACCTTCCCAACCTCCCTTAATACTCCAATAACTCAATAAAAAGTTTTGACCTTATGAACCCATGATTTCTTACCCTTTCAAGTCCCGCACCATGGTACAATCCTATTAATGTTTTTGGGTGGCATGCTATGGTAGGTCATTTTCATGAAATTTATCATGACCTTAAAATATTTATATTTACCTTATTGTTAGGTGTATACTTGAACCATGAAGCCATCACCCAAGAATTCTATAATGACTATCTTAAAGCTTATAAATCCCAATCAAACCAATGATATAAAAATCACTATTCACAACCAATATATAATTAATCTCCAAAACATTTGATTCAAAAGACAACCATTAATGTTTTTGAAACATGATTAACCCTCAATCTTGGAATAATGAGGAAAAAATGATTCACATGAATGACATGAAGCATGTTGTAGCATTCATCACACCTCAACCTTCTAGGTTACATCAGCTTAAGCAAAACCTAGTTTAAGTGCCTAATCCATAGTGCATTATAGGTGATCATAATCCCAAAACTTATAGGAATTTTTAAACCTCTCATATAGGTAAAAATTTAGTTTAAACCCTTACAAAATCATTCACATTCACACTATCAATTAATTCTAACTTTATCAACCAAGAGAATGTATATATTCATTTTATAGTCTTTCTGACTGTAGTGGCCAACAAAATATAGTCCAAAATCACAATGTTTATCCCAAATATATATAAAGTGATGATTAAATTCATTTTAAAACCTACTAAAAATTTTCCTATACACTATTACACCTACTTCAGGAAAGTCTCAAATGCATTGACCATGATTTAAATCGTGTTGATACAATATTAATCACTTCTTATTTTGATCATAACTATGTTGCACATTGTTAAAATTAATTAAACTATATCTATCTAGCTAATATAGTAAAAACAAATTTAATTTCAACTAACTATATCAACCTTTTTGATACAATTCAACCTACTTCTATCATGCCAAACTCTAATAGCTTGGATGATATCATACAACAAAATTCAAAATTACCTCCCAATGATCCAAAAATTACCATACCTCCTAAATTTTTTATTATAGGATAGATATAAAAGTAAACTGATAGAAAAGGTAATCCATATGTATATCTTGAAGTTTATATCAAGCATAATCCTACAACACCTTACTCTAGATCACATGTTGGGTCATCTTATGATGCCCATCCACATTTCAATTAATATATTTAAGCATATTGTGATGTCTAACCTTATCTAAATTTAGAATTAGGGTATTTTTACAATGCTCATATCTAAACCAATTTACCCTTTGGGGCATCCTATGGTTCCCTATCTTCATCCACATTGGATAATCATAAAAATGTCAACTTTAAGGAATTTTTAAAGAGTAAACCATTTTCTATGCTTTTTAGTTTAATTTAATGAATATATTTTATGTATTTTATATATTTATATTATGTTGTATTATGTTAACACTTTCCTAGAAATTATTTGCTAATAATTCCTTATGTTGCAGGTTAGCTTTGCTTTATCTACACCTCTAGGTTTCTTGGCATTAGTCCTAGTAGCTATTCTTGGTCTTTAATTGTCTTGTCTTTTTTACACCCCTTAGTTTATTAGTTTTTGAGTTTCATGGTAAGACCTATTGAATAAACTATTCCATCCTAAAATATTCCCATCAATTTGTTTTTTCTTTTACAATCATTCTCTTTTTACTATAGTCAACCTTAATTTCCATTGTGGATCTTTGATAACACATTCAGGTTTTAGTTTACAATATTTTGCCTCCCTTGTAGGCCTTATAAGATATTATTGTGGGTATAAATTAATGTATACATGAAATAAATTCAATTCTTAAACATGCAAAAATATTTCCAAATTTGAATTAATGCACTAAACTACCTTTGTGAGCAATTCTCATTAATAAATAAGCTAAAATATGCTTATTACAATGTAATTTGCATTGAAATTAAGTATAAAATAAATAAATTAATTTAAATAACCACTAAGTAAACTAAAAAATACTAAATATGACAATTTTAAGTCATCGATAAGATACTTTCAAGAAGCCTCTTCATTAGTTAAGCAAATATGAACAATCACATGCACATTAGACAAGTGGAAGTACAAAAATAAAATTCTAAAAATGAAAAATCTAAAAATAAAACTATAAAGATATAAATCTAAAAATAGAATTTGGACCAAAATAACTTTATATTTTAGTTAGCTAAATATTTAGTACACTACAATGAGCTAGACTCTAACCGATACTTCTATCATTTTTTTAGGAAATTCTTAGAAAGAGTCCAAAATTGACCAAACTAATTTAGGACATAAATTAATTAAATAAAATTATTAAACATATAAATCACTAAATTAAATAATTATAACACTAATAATCAAGTTTCCAGATTGGCATCATACTCAAAATATCCCATTTGATACAAAGAGGTTTAATTCCTAATCATTTTATTAATTCTTCCATGAATATGCTTTTTCAATCCCTTGGTGAGAGTATAAAAAAAAGATATTTAGTTATCACGTACTCAATGAAAATGTGTTTATCATTAACCAAGTCTTTGACAAAATGATGTTCGAGTTCAACGTGCTTGGTTCTAGCATCAAAAACTAGATTCTTGGACAATTGAATTGCTTCATTGTTATCATAGAATATATGTCTTGATTCAATTTGAGTCTCTTTGAAATCAAATAAGAGTATTCTAAACCATAATCCTTGTGTGAAATTTTATGTAAGGGTTGTATATTTATATTTATTAAAGGATAATGCAATTGTAACTTATTTCTTTAAAGGCCAATAAATTAACCCACTTCCTAATGTGAAGCAATAACTTAAAATTGAGTTTAGGGAATAAAGAGACCCTCCCAAATATGAATCTATGTATCAAATAAGACATAATTAAATTTATGGTATGAAATAAATATCTTACATATTTGAAAATTCTCTTGACTTCTCACAAAATCTAGAGTGATAGTTTGTACATAAATATAGAAACTAGTGAAAATCCATAACTGATATCAGAATATTTCATAGTGATATACATCAAAAATCCCATCATGATTACAAAACTATTTCAATTATCTTAAGGAATTCCACACTCTGTTAATATTTTTTCCACTTGCAATTGTAGTGTATGTGGGATTCAAATATTGAGTATTATACGTCTTTAACATGGCTTAGGCATACTCGGATTGAAAAATAAATACTTACTATTGATTTTGATGGTTTCCATGCAAATAAATTACTGCAAAATCTATCATCTCAAACTATTGTTTCATAGCTTCATTGAATCTATTCAACATCTCTATTGAAGTACCTATAAAGATCAAGTCATCTACATATAAAACATTAGAACCCAATACTTGTATGTAAAGAGTTAGTTCAATTTGACTTCTTAAAAAGACTTGATCCAACAATTAAATATAAATTCTTGAGTACCAATCTCTTTTATATTTATTCATTCTCATAAATATCCTTCTTCAATTTATATACCCAAAATTATTTACTATTTCCCTCAAAACCTTGAGGTTGCCCCACACATACTTCTTCTTCAATAATTATATTTAGGAATGCAATCTTAACATTTATTTGATGGATTTTACATATTTTATGAGTATATGCAAAAATCAATAGTATTATACTATATTGACATGTCACATTTGCATAGGTTTCCTCATAGTCAACTTCATATGTTTGTGCAAATCCAATTGAAACTAGTCTACATTTTAGCTTCTCAATTATACCATCACTCTTGACTTTGGTCTTGTAGACCCACTTTATACTAATTAAATATTTATTAAAATTAGTGTAAAATAAATTATATTTACCATTCCTCTTAATTTCATTCATCTCTAATTCCATATCATCAACCCATTTTTTTTACTAGTTTCTCATAACTTCTAAGTTCACTAGAAAGAGATGACAACGCAAACATAGTATTTTCATCATAAGCATCATAAAAATGTTTACCTATATAATGTTTAAGCCTTTTAATACTCCTATCATAATTATGATACAACATTTTATTGGTTGTATCTAGTCTCAATAAACACTTGTTCTTGCTTGAAGTTGAAGAAGATGCACGATTAGTTTTTTGTAAAGAGTTAGTATTGTTCTTGTTGAACTAGAAACATGTGTATGAATTTATAGTACCTAGAAATAAAATTAAATAGGATTACCCCTTCACTTATGAAATATTTATCTACATTATCATAATCATCCTACACTTCATTTTTAAAAAAATTACAATCCTTAGAAATAATTATGGATTTACTAATAGGATTATAAAACTTATATGATTTGCTTTCATCACTATAACCTATGAAAATATTAGAAATAATCTTTGGATATATTTTTCCTCTTCTCATCTATAAAATGTAAAAAATCCCAACAACTATATATCAATATTCATAAGGTTTCTTGGATTTAACTGTCATGTAAAACTTATGTTAATCATGTAGACTATTATTTTAATTGCTTCAACCCAAAAAACCTTTCTAAGTGATTATTATCCAACATAGTCCTTGATAACTCCATTATGTATCTATTATTTATTTTAACACCACCATTTTTTTGTGGTGCATAAGTATGTTTTAAGTATATTTTTATTAATGTGAAGCACAAAAGTAATCATAGTCATTCAAACAAAATTTACCTCCTCTATATATTGTTAAGGACTTGATGGAATTTCCACCTTATATTTCAACCAAATCTTTAAAAAAATTTAAATATGAAAATTATTTATTCATATCTTTCAAAAAATAAACCACATAAACCTTATATAATCATCTATGAAGGAAATGAAATACAAATTATTACTAATAATTATTCAAGACATTGGTCCATGTAAATCTAAATGAAGCAATTTTGAAGGTGTGATTGCTCTCTATGTTATTATAGGGAAATAATCCATATAATTTTTTCCAAAAATACATGACCTTAATGCATCATAATTTTTTAAATCTATCTTTAGAATACCTATTTCCATACTCTTTCTATCAAGAATATGTAAGCTCTTAAAACTAAGATAAACATATCTTGAATGCCATAACATGTTAACATCTTCAATGGTGTATAAATAAGTACCAACCTTCATCATACCTATATTTAATTGAAAAATATTATTCTTTTCCATATAGTATTTTTCAATCAATCTATTTATAGATTTAGTATAAAAAATATAACAAACACCATATTCAAAAAGAAGTTTGAAACCCTTTTCTATTAATTGGCCAACACTATTAAGATTGAGACTTAGATTTGGAAAAAAACACACATCTATGATTTCACCCTTACCTTGATTTATGGTGATTTTCATGCTTCCATATCCTTCATCTTAAATGGACTTTCCATCTCCCAATTTTACTTAGATTTTGAAATAGTCATCTAACTTACTAAAACCATCTTTGTGAGTTATCATGTGATTTAAGCACCCTAAATTGAAAAACCAAAAATTATTCACTTCCTATATTTCCACATTATATGTAATATAATAATATAATACATATTTAACATATATTTTCTCATCTTAAAAATATTGTTTTTAACTCTCTTGATGATCTTTAATCTTAGTTGCTATTATCTTGTAATCTTTAATAATGTGTCCTCAGTTTTTGTAGTAATTACAAATAAAAAATTTGTTACTCTTATCTATAAAGTTAGATTCATAATTTTACTTTTAATTTGAGTTTTTATAACTAAATTTATTATTATTTTTATTTTTATCTTTGGTCTTTGAAACTTTTTCCTTGGTTTAATGTGCTTGTTCTTGATCTTCTATGCATAGTCTCATAGTATCCTCATGGGACCATAGAGAGGGTTCAACACTGATAGTATTAAAGTCATTACACTCTTCAAGAGTGATAAAAATATTCAGCAATTTTTGACTTACATATCTCAAAATATTTCTTATTATAACACTATCATGGATAGTTTCTCCATAAACCCTCATTTTATGCACTAATTCATTTATCCTTATGCAATAATCTCCTACTCCTTTGAAAAATGACATTATCAAATTCTCAAAATGCATTTTAAGGGGTTGTATTTTTATTTATATTAACTGAATATTTCTTTATATTAATTATAAATTTATTCCATGGCTCATGGACACCCTTGCATCTTGAAATTCTTGGATAAATACTTTGGTCTATGACACTCTGAAGATAGAAGAAAGGTTGTGCATGCACATTTTTTTCATCCTTTTTTGTTATTTTATAATATTATTTATAATGTGTTCAATTATTTATGTGGTGTGTACCCATGTATAAAATTATCCAAAACTACTTTCCATATAATAAATTTGTTTAATTGACCTCTCTATACATAAAGTTGCCACCTTTGAAAACATGAATATTCATTGAAGAAGTGTTCACTGAAGCCAATGTTTCTTTTGATAATGGCCTGAAACAATTATGAAAATTTATTAAATTTGTCTATAATATAAAATTAATGTATTAAATGTATGTATTGAGTTAAAATAATAATTTATTCACTCTAAAATTAAAGTTGTGTATGAATGAATCTCTCCCAGAATTACTAGTTGTCATATTAGTTGTGTTGTAAGTGAGATTATAAAAAAAAGCATTGAATAACTTGAAAATATATGATTTATGGTATAAATTAATGTATAAGTAAAATCAAATCAAATATTAAACATGAAAAAAATGTTTATCGATTAGAATTAATGCATGAAACTTATTTTGTGTGCAATTCTTATTAATAAAGAAAGTTAAAATAAGCTTATTACAAGGTAATTTAATTTTCAAGTTAAGTATAAAAGTAAAAAATAAATAATAACTTTATCTAACTAATAATTAAACTAAAAATAGACTAAATATGACAAGGTTTACTCACTGATGAGCTATGAACATCATGCAATAATCCTCTTCATCAGTTAAGAAAACATGCACACTAGACAAGTGAAAGTCTAAAAATAAAATTATAAAAATATGAATAAAAAATATATATCTAAAAATATAAGTTTTATTAAAATAAATTTATATTTAATATAGATAAACATTCGATGAATAATATTAAACTGGACTCTAACTAACACTTCTAGCTATTTTTTAGAAAATTTCCAGAAAGTATCCAAAATTGACTAAACAAATAATTTAAGAAATAAATGAATTAAATAACATACATAAAAACATAAATAAATAAAATAATTATAACACTAATAATCAAGTGTTGTGATTGGTATCATACTCAACATGATGATTCTACATTTTAGTACTTGTGCTAGAGCCTTTGTAGCTTAATGTGACTTCTCTAGTGACATGATTATTATATTTCATAGTGATTATATTATTAGGGTGTCCATTTATACTATTTGAATAAAATTTACATGTAATTTTAGATTCTCTTTTTTTTATAGCCACTTATGAATAAAGACTATTTATTTTTGTGGTTAGCTACTAGCATATCTTCATTGTATCACTTTTTTCACATGGATGGATTTTTCATGATCCCAATATTTCCCTATCCTTTCACTTGAGGTACAATTGGGTTAGTTTTGATATTGTTCTCTTTTATACGGTACAAGTTCAATATTTTTTAGGAACCATGGTCTTTAGGTTCTCCTCTTTAGAGGCTAGATGTAAGTCCTCTTTTATTAGTCACATTTAATACCTATTATTAATTCATATGAATCTATATAGAGGAAAATAAGAAAAAAGATAAAATATCTACAAGCATGTCATAATAAAAAGAAATATTAAAAGGTAAATTATATATTAAAATTCATATCACACCTAAAGACATGATATTTTTGATTCATATCCTATTTTATTCGAAGCTCAATCTCCATAATTAGTCTCATGATAGATCTGAAGTCCATTGGGGTGTAGTAGGATAGTAGACTAGGGTATAAGATCTCACTATATCTCTACCTATCTATATCTTATTACATTCTAGTGTCACCTAATTTATTATACAAGTACCCAATATTCATAATAGATTTATGGATATGTAAGGGGTATTGAAGAGTGGGGAACACATTGTTGAAAGGTAAGATCATTTCATTTTTCATGTATTTATCATTAATGGGATGATATATATAATTCACTTATTAGATCAAGCTTATGCTTGATAGCTTGGGTTATTTAGGTCCTTAATGTTGATATTTGTTATCCTTTCCCACTTTATTCAAGTGTCTTATATATGCTATAGATATTTACATCACCCTTATGGCACCTCACACCCTTCTATATCCATATTATTTTTCCCAATATACATTTGATGGATATTAATTATATATGATCATGCCCTTCTTCCTTATATTCATATTTTATGTCTATTTTCTTCAAATTTGTATCTTAGATTTCATTATGATGCCTCTTAGATTTTTAGTTTATGAGTTTAAATATGTCACATTTAGTTCCACTCTACAAAACTACTTAAGTATTAATAATGGATTATGAAACTAATGATTTGTAATTATCATTTTTATGTCTAATTTAGGTATGTATGTTACATGATTGACAGTCATAATATTATTTCATGATTAGTTATTGTGTTAGATAACATTTGCATATATTTATACTATGTTTTGTGATCATATTGATTGTGATTTCTCTTTTAGATGATTTACATTACCATAATTTATTTTTGCTTATATATTGATTATTGTTATAATATCAGACTAAGTACCTAGTTATTTGATTGAGATGGTTGAAGGATTGTCCTACCCTCATAGGTAGTATAGAGGGAGAGTATCATCGAAGAGCGGGGTGTAGATACCAACATTGAGGGTTGAGGTAATTGAGATGAACTTTAACACACCACATTATAATTTTATTGGGTGAAATGAATGTCAATATTAATTTTATTTAAATGATGAATGTTTCTTACTTGTTTTTCCTTGTAATAAATTAGGTTGTTTGCATTGATTGATTACATTATTTATCTTGATTTTCATAGTATGTTAAGTCTATGAATTGATTGATTATGTTCTTAAAATCTTTATAAGAACTAAACTATGTTGTGTTAACCTAGATTTCATTATAGTTGTTTGAGTTAGGAGAATTTAATGGACTTTTTTGATTGTTTTGTTATGCCCCTTTTTGGTGGCATATTATAGAAGGCAAAAAGAGGGTAAATGAAATCTAAATACAATTAATTAAAAGGATTTTTTTTTATTTTAATATATTGAGGTTATTTTTATTGGAAAATTCCATGAAGTAAAAAGGTAAGTAAATTAGATTATTTTAAAATCATGAAAGGGATTAAGGTTGTTTGTGACTACCATTATGATGGAGTTGACTGATTTTGGAGAGATTGGGGTTTTCATTTAGCTACCATGATATAAATAGGGTGAATGGATATAAATTAATGACTAGAATGGATGAGTTTGAGAATTAATGAATTGGAGTTCCATGATGGAAAACTCATCGGATAGTAGGAGAGTTACCTGGATATCCAAAACATGCATGAGTTTTGGGAAAAATAATAAGATGAGAAAATGGTAAGTAGAATGATAACATGGTAGAGAGAGGAAGAAAAAGAAAGAGTTTGATCAAGAGGATAAAATTTATTGTTCTACATATTAAGACTATAATTTTCATATAACCAAGTTGATTAATCCCTTAAATGATTGTAGACTTGGATGGAAAGAAAATTTTGATTATTGTATGGGTTATTATATATACTATCTGAATGTATTAAATTATAGTTTTTAGGCAAAAATAAAAATTAGGGCATCATGATTATGTACATAGGAATGAAACTTGGTTCCATCCACAAGCACATACTCATTATAATGAGCCTAGATTTTATACTAAAAAACCTTAGGCTCCAGATCTATAGACCTAGGGATGGAAATTGGTTCCATCCATAGGCCTATAGAGGTAAGGCAAGGCATATTTAGAATGAAAATTGAATCTTATATAATAGATAATCCTAAATTAGTTCTAGGATACATGAACATTATTTAGTACAAAAATAAAAACCCCATACCTTGTTTATTACTACAAACTTGTAGTATTTGATGAGCCATAACATTGAATGAAACTTTAGATCTATTGAGATTGAGTATTTATATATGTTTCACTTAAGAACTAAAATCATTTGCATTCTTGAAAAAATTTACATATAGATGAGCTAGAATATAAATATATAGTAGTTGAGTCTTGTCTATAGGCAATGTTGGGTTGAACTCCATTTTAGATTAAAATATGAGATTACATAAGTTGGACCATGCTCAAGTTTTACTTACATCATTTAATTTTGACAAAGCTACTCATAGGCTAGGTATGATGTTTTGTAACCAGTATAATTTCTTATATTTGGTGATAGTTTTGGCACCTGTCTTGGTTATTATGAGATCTTAAAGGTGAGATAAAAAATATATAGTATTGTCTTTTATATATATTATGGTATGGAAAATTTACTCAAATATAGATGTATGTATTTCCAAATATAGACATGCAGATGTATCTAATTAGCTACAAAGGATAAAGTTGGGAAAATTGAGTTTAAAGATAGTATATAACTAAGAAAATTGAGATGTATATGTGAATACATGTACGAACATATATAATAACACACACACACACACACACACACACACACACAAACATACATATATGAGGAATTGTAAATATGTATGTTACCATTTTTGAATGAGGAATGTAAGTATATATATGTTAGTAATAATAATAATTCTTTGAAACTTACTTTATTTATATACATAAATAAATATAAATATTTATTTATACATATAATAATGTTTAGATTCACCTATGTATGTAAATATGTAGTGACTATCATTAGAATATTAACTTGAGCATAAACTAGTCTTCTCATGGATGATTGTGAGAAGCTATAGGTTAAGATGGGAAATTATGAGAATGAAATATATAAGATACCATTGTTCTTAAGATGTAGGATTAGTTAAAATTATTTAGAACAAATATAAATCAATGTCTTAGATGTTATATGATTAATATAGCTTATTACCATATAGAATCAATATGGCAAAACTAGTGTGTGTGTGTGTGTGTGTGTGTGTGTGTGTGTGTGTGTGTGTGTGTGTGTGTGTGTGTGTGTGTGTGTGTGTGTGTGTGTGTGTGTGTGTGTGTTAATATGGGATAAACCCATAAATGATGAATTTGTCATTATAGTATATAATAAACTTAGCTTATGAGTTATGTTGTGAACTCACTATTTCATAATGTTGACTGAGTTTTACACACACACACACACACACACACACACACACACACACACACACACACACACACACACACACACACACACACACACACACACACACACACACACACACACACACACACACACACACACACACACACACATGGAATTGTGTTGAAATGAAATATAGAGACAAGTTATGAAATGACTATAGTAATTAGTCTTGGATTTTTGTTCTAGTCTCTTATATAATTTTGGTTTGGAATACAGCTTATTTTTATAAACCCATGTATATCACTATTTATTTTAAGTGAATTGAAATAATATGATTGATGAGTTATGATTATTTGAACCTTAAAATACTATTTGAGTTGAGTGTAATTTGCAATCTATAATTATTATGCCCTGAATCTATATGTGAAAATTACTAAACTTATTTCAAAGATAATAAGTATTATGTAGATGAGTGTGTTAACATGAATATCATATACCTAACCCATGATATCATATTATAGTTATGATTTAGCTGTAGAGACTTTTTTAAGAATAAAATTGACTCAAATCCTTAGATCTAATTTCTATAATGAAAAATTTGTCCCAAGTAATGTTATAGCTAAGACATTGTCATTCCACTATGCTTTCTGGTTTACATGTGAATGTTGATGTCATATTAGATAGAGGATTATTTTCCATGGTCTATGTGACTATTGCATGTATTAGTGATTATACACATATGGATTCTAGTTGATTTATTAATACTCACATTATTATTATCTTCTCCTTCATGAAGGGTAGGTCTAATCCTAGTGGGGAGGTGTGTAGGAGACCATAGGTTTGTGGTTGGAGGTAAAGCACTCAGATGATGATCTCCCTTTATTTAATGGTTTCAACCATTTAGGATCATATTCATGGCTACATGTATGGATCATTTAGATGTTTGTGTAGCTCATATGCATATTGTACATACTATATTTATATATTTTCCTTTCTATTAAAATGTAACATGTAGTACATTATTATTGATTATTATTCAACTTAGTAGTGGTTGTGAGATTCATAATTAATTTTTAATATTGTAACAATAATATTTGTATGTTTATTTATAGTGGTATTAAGATTTTTATCAATGATTTGATGTTCATTATATATTGCATCATTCATATTATGAGAATTATTCATCTTGTAATCTAATATTGAATATTTAGAAACTAAATGGATCATTTTTTAGTTTAGTAGGTAGATACATTTCTGCATTTATTTTTTTAGATACATTTAGTGTTAAAAAATGAATTTATAGATAGTCAAAGATAATTTTATAATTTTACCATTTGTACTTTAAAAAATTATGGTAAACTTGAGTAACCTAGTGGAGTTTTAGCATTATGGTATCAAAGCAAAGGTTTAACACTCAAACATAATGATTCCACTAGCATAAATATATTATCCTAATTTTTAGTTATAATAATGACACAAGGTAAATAAAGTGGTGAGGGTACATTAAATTGAACCCTCAAGTTGATCATAATCATCTAGCAGTAGAACAAGCTACAAAACTTGATCAAATACTCACTATCATGAATGATACTAGAGACATGATAGCATCTATAGAGTGAGAAGTTCATGGATCTAAGGTGGAAGATGAACAAGAGGTTCTAGAAGAATAATCTATTGAATAATAAGTACTCTAAGAATAGGGGCACAAAGAATGTTAATAAGTATCTAGAGCTCAAGTAGCTACAGATCTTGCACATGATATGAAAAAAAGTGAACCCACCCAAGTTTGATGGCACGATATTGGGTGATGGAGTTGAAGCTTAGCTCACTAAAATTATCACATATTGATTTCTCTCTATGATAAAAAAAAAACTTGTTTAATTTATGGATAATTTTAGTTGATTATTTGATTAACTAATATTTGTTTAAACTTGATGACATATGTTGATTATGGGACAGTTTGTGTTACTTAATTTACACAATTAGATGATACGAGTTAGGAATACATTTATATTTTATACTTTTTAATCATTTTTTATTATTATACAATATTATTTTATGGATATAATTATGTTTTGGGCTAGATACATTAATTTCCATGAGGTGGATACATGAAAAATTCTTCCCTCAAATCGTGATGGAGGGAGAGTATCATTGGAGAGGGTGGTTAGATGGAGATGTTGGGGTTTGAAAAAGAGTGAATTTGGAAAACCTTGCACACACCACTTAGTATATCATGTTTCATAATTTTTTGATATGGATAGTGTATCATGTTTTATGTACTTTTTATTTAGATGATTATTAGTAAGATTTTTGGTATAATCTTGATTGATGTTGATGATTGTGTTGATTGTTTGAGTGATTTCACTATGTTTTTGTGATCTTATGTATCTCATATTATTTGTTTAAATGAAATATTTTTTTGTGTTTACTTATAGAATTACCTTACTATGTTGGGAAGATATTAGAACATTATGATATGGTGATAGATTCCATAATCATTACTTGAGCTATAAGATATGGATAATAATAATTGAAGATTAGTATTATGATAATTATACTATACGGTCGAAAGATAATAACATTGTTTTTAAAGAGATTATATTGGATTAATTATTTTTTAAGTATTTATATTCATATATATAAATGGATATATAAATGTTAATTAATAAATTATTTTATAAATTATTGTAATTAAATATATGTTAATAGATAACATTTAATGTAAACTCTAAGTCTTGGTATGCATAGTTTCATTACCTAAGTTATATGATTTCATTATGTTAGTTGCTTCATGGGAAGTACATTAAATAATGAATAGTTTAAAGTATTGCATGGAATATAACATTGTTTTTTGACTTAAGTAAATAAGGTGGTTGAGGATGGTTTATTTAAATCATAAGCATGTAGAATTGTTAAAGGATTATAATATGGTTAATTAAGGACTTTTGGAAATAAACATTGAGAATGATTGGTTCACTAATCATTCATTGACTCATGTTAAGAATATTTTTGGAAGGAAATCATGGGGTTTTGTTGTATATGCATGGAGGTGGACTATGAGTAGTTAAGCTATCTGGGCATGCAAAATTTGAAGGAGTTTAATCAACCAAAGAGGGAGTAGTGGAATAAAAATAGAATATGGAAATAAAATAAAGAAGATAGGAGGACTGTGAAGGATGAAAAATCATGACATTATGAGAGTAAAAAGGTAGACGGTGGAGAAAAATAAGAAGAATAAATTGGTATGGATATTGTCTCAGCATTTTTCATCAATCATACATTTTAATAGGTCAGTTTTGCAATTTAAATACCTATGTATGTGTGTGATGCATTTATGAATATTTTTTCAAATTGTTGTGCTACTTGTTATTCTATTATTTTTGGCTTTAGAATTTTATATTAGGTTGTATATAGGGTCCTATTGAGGGATCAACCTCCACAAAACCTTATACCCAACATAGGGTAACCTAGGAAGGTTAGGGATAAACAAGAGGTCTTGGCCATGAGATTAGATTTTTTTTAACTGTCCTATCCTTCCCTAGCAATTTGAATTTAATTTTCAAAATGGGAATCACATTGATTGGTATATATGAAAATTGGCTTAATCTATTTGTTTTAGAGTAGGTTTTTATTTTTGATATTGGGTATTTTGGAAATAGACTCAATTGTATATGTCCATATGATTTATTCAACTATTAAACAATTCATTATTTTTGGAGTTATATATATATATATATATATATATATATATATATATATATATATATATATATATATATATATATATATATATATATATATATATATATATATATATATACTCACATATATATTTGTATATATAAATATAGACATATATTTTTATACCTAAATACATGTTTAATGAATTGTCAAAATTAACTATGATTGTATTCATATTATACACACACAAACACACACACACACACACAAAAACACATACATACATACATACATACATACATAATATAAGGGTTTTTTTAGTGGTAAATATTTTTTAATTCATGAATACTCAATTTTTAGGATTTTGGTTTTGGTGATCTTTTAGGGTTAGCAAATGAGAATGGATCACCAAAATTTTAGGGACATATTTATTTATTATTTTTTTTTTTGGGGTGGGCGGTGGGGGGGGGGGGGTCATATCGCCAACCCTTTACAATGATATATAATATTACACTTAAATTCACTAGATATATATAGTAGATCCCCTGAAGGTCTAACCTATACCAACCAAGGGAATAAGAAGAACTACAACTGGATGACCACAAAAACAAACAAAAAAATGAATGAAAATATCGATAACACAACCTAAAAACATAGTTGTTTAACACATTCAACAACCTAGAAGAATGACATAGTTGAATAACCCATCCAAATGACCCAACTAAATACCCAACCAAATGACCCAGCCAAATGGCATAGCCGAATGGTAGAGTTTAATGATAGTGTCAAATGGTAGCATCAAATGAAAAAAATAAATGATAGATCTAGAACTCAATAATGAATGATAAGTTGGGTGACATAGTTTAATGATAAAACTAAATGGAATATCTATGTGGGGAAATTGGTGAACTAGAGATAAACCCTTCTATCAGATGATAGTACTGAGTGGGAGTATCAAATGATAGAGTCAAAAAGCATAGGCCACCATGGAATTTGGTGGAAATGGTAAAAGGATAGGCTAATCATTAGGTAAATCATCCATATTAACTTATTTTATAAACCCAACCAAAAATTCCACATAATCACAATGCCCTTAAAATCTACGTATTTATTGTTTTTTTAGTTTGTCATAAATTTGAATTCAATTGTTCAATAATATTAAAACAATTTTACATGCAAAAATCCACACTATTATCTCACAAGATAGAATCAGCTAAAATAACATATCACCCCTAAAGATTTTTTTGATGATGACATGCCACCACTTGAAGATGTTCCTCTAGCTTTTGATGAAAATGATAATGGCACTAAAGTGGTAGAAGAGATTGAGCCATCTCACCAAATACAAAGTTCAGCTGAAATCTCCACTCAAAAATCATCACAAATTAAAAGAAGTATATGGATAATTAGAAGGTCCTTTAAGGTGGACCGGGAAATAAAATTTCCCTTCATAAAACCTATAGAGCCTAAAAATGTTGATGATACTCCAAAAGAATATAGATATACAATAGAAAACTATAGAATAATGTTTGCATGTAAGATATGCATAGGAGCATGAAAATGATAAGAAACATTGAAAAAATCTTGTGGAAAAAGAGGGAACAATTGAAGAAAATTTTGGAAAAGTCAAGTAGTCCCATCTGAAGGTGAAATACATATAGTTCTCTACTATATACCATATTCTAAAAAAATTAGACCTATTTTAGATTTTTGAGATAATAAGATTTGAAATAAAGTGTTCAAAAATCACTATTTATTTCACTATCCATTGATAAGGTCATAACAATTGACAACACAACCTAGGTTTGCATTTATGTGTATACTTCTTAGAACTATTAAAGGTAACCTCATCTACTATCATTTCATAAAATGGTATAAAATAGCAATGTAAAAAATATTCATAAATTGGTTGTATTGAATTTGAAAGATAAAGTTAGAATGGATGATTATGCAATAGCTATGAAGCTGGTGTGTGTTGGGGCTGATGGTGCATCAGTTATGTAGGGGAATATAAATGGTTTATGTGTTTGACTACAAGTAATAGTTCCCCATATATGATTTTAATTCATTGCATGGATCATAGGATGAATCTTGCATGTAAAATGGTTAGCAAATTTGCTAATGTGGCTAAAGTAGAGGAGCTCATTCATGACTTACATGCTTAAATGTCAAGCAATCCAAAAAGAATTTTATAGTTCCAAAAATTTGCAATAGTAATGACTTATGGTAAGAAACTATTGAAATTTGTTGATACAAGGTGGATTTCTATGTATGAACCTGCTTGTTGAATTTTTGTAGAATATCCATCATTAGTAGGTTTCATGTATAAATATTGTAGATAGACTGACAAGGTAAAATATTTTTTTACCATTTAACTAATTTGGAAACACTACTAACTTTATGTGGATTTCTTCAAATGCTGAAGGAAGTGAATTTTTTAATGAACCATGCTCAGGAGATGTTCATTTATATTGTGGACTACATATGGATGAGAAAACAAGTATATCAATCTCTAGACATACTATACACTTCAAATGAAATGTTTCAAGGCCTTGTTTTTAGTAATTGGCAATGTTTGACCAATTTACATAACCCTGATAGTTATTTAAATTTGAATATCAATGATCATTTTTGTGTTGTTTTTAATGGAAAGGAGATTCTAATGCACACTTTCTATAAAAGACCTGATCTTGTGGGAGATAAATACGAAGAACTACCTGTAACACATATTATGTATGACACTGCTCTATCTGAAACCCAAATGAAACTAATTAGAGTTTCCCAAAACTTGTCTACAAATATCAGAGATCATTTTCAAAGGGATGATTTTTTGGAGGTGATGGCAATTGTCAATCCCATTTTTTAAAATAGTAATAATAGTCAAAAGATGGTTAGCAATTTATTTCAAAAATACATGTGTTATCTTGTAATTCATTTATGTAGATCTGTAGTGGTGAATGGAGTAGAAATTATAGGTATTTTTGGAAAGGATGTATTGACATCCCAGTCAACCCATTTTGGCATTACAATGTTTGAATAATATCATCTTCTACATGA
The DNA here is from genome assembly GCA_037957365.1 of Torreya grandis. Taxonomy (NCBI): domain Eukaryota; kingdom Viridiplantae; phylum Streptophyta; class Pinopsida; order Cupressales; family Taxaceae; genus Torreya; species Torreya grandis. Next base: position 204,945 of record JARHVA010005992.1, read on the forward strand.
ACCAATAAAGAATGGGGAAATTATAAGACTATGGAAAAAACTTTATCCTAGTAGTATACTATAGAAAAGTCTAAGTGAATATTGTTGATTATATGAGCTCTATCAAACAATGATTCTAGGCTCATTGGAAGATGTAAACGTATTCAGTACATTATCATTCATAAATTCAAAACTTGGAAATAGATTGGATAGAAATTTAGAAACCTATTTGAGATTATATGTTTCACGTTATGTAGTGGATATGTTTCCATATGAAAGAGCTATGGAAACATGGAGTTCTCTAACTAAAAGAAGAGGTGTTAGTAATACAATGAAAAATAAGGAGGATGTAAATAATGACACTAAATATGGAACTAAAATGGTGGACGCAAATGTCACTACTAATGATTAGGTTTATGGAGAATTCTTTCAACTACTACACTTTTAGAAATAGAGTTTCTAAATTTTAATTCCACATGTTTATCAGAATATGCAATAATTATTAAACATTTTCTTAAATTCATTTCCTTTTTTTTACTAAGTGTTGAATGTAAAAGATTAATATATTGTCATTGTGTTAGGGGGAACACGATAGGTTAATATGGTTGTTTATGTCTTTGATACATATTTTTTATAGATATATTTTTTTCTTACATTAGAACAAGTTCAGTGGTAGGGGAAAATGAGCCCATATTTTTACACCCAATGCATAGTGTGTTTAGACAAAGCTATAGTGTCAGAAAATGATAGACTATGATCTTGTCTATCTTCTTTGACCTTGCCATAATACATAGTGGATATTTATTTTCTAAATCATTTATGTCTTCATGTTCTTACATTCAACTTAAATCTAATATAGACTAAAATAAATCAATTTTCAAGTCCAAGTTCATAACCTTATCCATAACTTATATTTTTATCAATTTATGACCTCTATAAGTTATGTAAAAATTTCATACTTGTTGTATGATCTATTATTTAACTTCTTATATAATTTCAATATCTTACAATTCACATTAGAGTTAATAAACATTTTGGGTAACCTACATTTTAATTTGAACACTACTTGTTCCTTTTTTTGGCTTAGGGTTTCTATTTAATTCTATAAATTATTGTAATTGAATGAACATAGTCCTAAACCTTGGATATTTTATATAACAATGAAATCACTTTCATGATGTGTGTGTGTGTGTGTGTGTGTGTGTGTGTGTGTGTGTGTGTGTGTGTGTGTGTGTGTGTGTGTGTGTGTGTGTGTGTGAGAGAGAGAGAGAGAGAGAGAGAGAGAGAGAGAGTGTATTCAGTATGTATTACTTATATATATACTATGTTCTATATACTACTATATATATGAGTATATAATTATAATATCTTACAATTCACATTAGAGTTAATAAACATTTTGGGTAACCTACATTTTAATTTGAACACTACTTGTTCCTTTTTTTGGCTTAGGGTTTCTATTTAATTCTATAAATTATTGTAATTGAATGAACATAGTCCTAAACCTTGGATATTTTATATAACAATGAAATCACTTTCATTGTGTGTGTGTGTGTGTGTGTGTGTGTGTGTGTGTGTGTGTGTGTGTGTGTGTGTGTGTGTGTGTGTGTGTGTGTGTGTGAGAGAGAGAGAGAGAGTGTGTATTCAGTATGTATTACTTATATATATACTATGTTCTATATACTACTATATATATGAGTATATACTTCATATATACTCCTATATAATCTATATATACTACTATATATTCCCTATATAGGTATTAGACATGGCATATATAATACCTCCCTATAGGTTAGTATAGGTTATCTACTCATATGGAGTAGGTAGCCTATATTTAAAAAGTTGTTCAAATGTTTAGAGTCCTTAAAACTAATTCTTTTCTGAATAAAGTGATCAAATAAACTATAACCTTTTCACAAATTTATAAGGACCTTACCTCTTATTCATACCAATTTTCATATGAACAGAATTTATTTCATGACTCCTTATCTATCTACACATTCTCATAACATTAAACAATCCATTAACCTATTCTATAGTTCATGATCACAATCAATTATACATATTTTCAATGATGAATCATCATTATTACTGACTATCACAATACTATCTTCAACATAGACCTCTACCAAACTTTAATATGATTTTATAATGGCCTCAAATGCATCTCAAATCATTATTTACTCAAGAAATAATCTAAATATAAAAAATAAGAGATCTTCTACATAAAACAACTCAGTTTTTTATCATAACATGAAATAACTATTATACATTTTCTAAAATGCACTTATATATATCAAATCATATATGACATTAATCCATTTATATTGAGATGTGAGTTTCACAACTGCATCAAAAATATCAAAAGGGAGCCTAACACCATTCAAGTTTACAACATCACAAAATTAAAATTGAAATTGAAATCTACATGGCTCATCTAGTAATTAAAACTCAAAAAATTGATCCCCACATCTACAAACTTGAAATTATCATTCATAATTTACATTTTTTAAAAAACATTGTTTTTAAATATATAAAAGGTTAAAATAGGTTCTCAATTACTCATCTAGTTTCACAACCATTTTTTTAGCTTTTTTCTCAAATACTTTTTCAATCACAATATCCTCTGTGCCATAGTTACCCTTCAATATCCCTACCTTTTCAAGATTCATAGCCATAACATTAAGACGTTCAAGATTTTACCTATCCTCTTTTCCAACATCTCCTATAGAAAGTTGACTTGGATAGGAAACTATTTTCTACTTAAATAAGGCATCAAGATCTCAGCCTTGCTCCTTAATGATTGTCATAGTGTGTTGTTTTGTTTATTCAAAAAAATAAGCTTCTCCTTGAATTGAATGATAGATTGTAAATTTTTCCATGATTTTTTTAGATGCACATTGAGGACCTTAGCTTTTTTTTTCAAATTCTCATATTTTTCTTGCATTTTAAAATGTAATGTAATTAGATGTGAACAAAAATTAATAATGACATGAAATTTGATTAAAATGAATATACATTACCAAATATTTTTCCTTCTCTACATTCACAATCACAATAAGGTTGATGTTTTTCTCCCATTTATTAAAATATGTTTGGGCTTCTACATTCAAACTCTCTAACCTGTTAAGCATGATAGTCAACACATTATCATTGTAAGTATTAGTAACAATAACTGACCTAGATTTATCTTTGGAAAACAAAGCATCAATCTTTGCGGGTTCCTATTACACTAATGCAAAAAAAAATTCTTGATCAGAGTGGTTATGATAATGGCCATTTATTTCTTTTATCAAGGCCTTTTCTCGAATATCCCACACATGCAAATTGTTTAATTCATCAATTACTCCCTCTTGAAGAATACTAGTAACACTATCTTCTACCAAATTGTTTAATGGAAAAGATGTAAGGGCATCATCATACTTTACAACATTCTTTATTGGGGTGGGACTATACGATGAAGTGCTTGAAGGTTCCTACTAAGAAGTTGCATGAACATGTGTTACTTCTCCTTGGATAAAGCTTTGTGGATTGAAAGTAGTTTCAACATTAGTGGCACTAGCAAACCCCAAATATTTGTCATCAAGATCAATTTTTGATAAATAATTCAAACCCTAGGTACTCGATAAACCTCCAATAGAGAAAGAGGGGAATTGGGAACCTGATATTTGTAGTGTTTTTGTTCGTTACAATGGTGTTAATAGAAGAGCCTTCCCCCTTCCATGAAATGCATTTAGGGGAAGAAGTGGTGGCATAATCTTCATTACAAATAGAGGATGGCCTAAAAAATGTAATTTATTTTAGAAAATAAATAAATTCAAAAAATAAAGTTATATGCAAAATTGAAATTAAAAGTTTAGAACTTGTATTTGGAGACAATATATCCTCCAATATACGTGGCATATTATGAGTGAAAATCATAAGGGTGTTTTGAGATGGTATATTACACAAATATTCAGTTTAAAAAACAATAATCAAAATACAAAAAAATAAAAAAATAAAATATGTAATGTAAAATACCTATCATAGAGGGTCAAGAAGGCACATTAGATGTTATTGTTTGGTGCGGTGGTAGTTATTCCACCATCTTAATTAATCTCAAGTCAGCTTTAAGAATAAAAATAATAATTAAAATAATACACTTGAGTTTAGAAAATTAAAATCACATTTGAAATGTTTAAATAACAAACATGTACATTGAAAGGACACCACACAAACATGTGGATGTTTCACGAGTCAATAGGATTACATGGATAATTCTACAGACTCTGAATCTATAGATTATTTAATTATAGTTGCATACTATCCTTTTGAGGTAGATTATTTTTTTGAGGCATGCATTCTTGCCTACCAATTGTAAAAAACAAAGATAAAAAATGTATTAATATTTACCTTGGTAACCATTTAATAAATAAACAAATATTAAACCCTACAATCTAGATCAACAAATGAATAAATAAACTAACCTCTTACTGATCCATAGACAAAGAGTTTGTCATCATTTTTAGATCCAACATAGTTGGACAATATGTTTTTTTGAGGTCAAAGAAGGCCTTATAGTACAATGATAGAATAAAATTGGGACAAGGAAAGTGGAACTAGGATTGGTAGAATAAGAATTTAATTAAACCTTATTCTAGAGGAAATAAAGGAGCACTAATCAAATTTAAATTTAAAAATAGTACAAACAATATAAAATAGTGCCCAAAATGAAATATCTATTGCTCTTCCCTATAATACTATTTTGGCTTGGAAACCATTACTTTAAAAAAAGGGTGACTAGCATCTTTGATGCAGATTTCCCTCTTTTAACTATTTGAAATGAAAGACAAAAAGAGGATTTTAGATTCAAAAGTTGTAGCTTGAATTTTGGATATACAAATAAATTTACAAGTACTTACCGACTTGACTGATGTGAAAATAAAAAAATTTGGCAAAGAAATTTATGTCTTCATCTAACAATATTGATTTAGAATTCATAGGGGTTACATTGTGAAATGCAAGAACTATGAGGTTGTGAATATCTTGTGGTCAAGTACCAAACAAAATCATTCTAAAATCTACTTTCATGGTGAAGATCTTCTCATTTGGTTCATATGAATACATGATCATTTTTAAAATTTTAGTGTCAAGGTCATATTATGTCATTTACAGCAAGCCACTAAAGCTAAATTCCTAAACCCAATCATTGTATACATCTAGTTGTTATATGAGCTTCAGAATGTCTAGGCATAGTAGGTTTTTGGAAACAAATTTTCTTTTCATAGATGTAAAATGATTTTTTTCCCTAGGGGGATGAGAAATCAATTCAAAAAAATGTAAAAAATGGGGGCAAAGTCAAGTATTTATAGAGTAAGGAAGGTGACTAGGAAACCAAATAACAGATTAGATGCATAGGTCACCTGCTACTATATCAGTCAGTCAAACCATATATCCTTATCATCTGATAAAATAATTCAACCCAACTACATAGCTTATTCATTTATCTTAACCATTTAGCTTGATCATTTGACTCAATTGTTTGGTTCAACCATTTGGCCCAGTCATTTGACTCAGCCATTTGGCTTAACCATTCAACTCTTTACATTCACCCACAATAATTGTCTTGACCATCAGGTTCATTCTTTTAGTTCAGACATTTGGTTGAATCGTTCAATTGAGGTGTTTAGTTTAACCATTTACCATCACCCTCAGAGCATTTTCCATGCCCAAGAATCAAAATTTCCTAGATTTTCCAGATATTTCCAATAGGTTTTCCCATAGGGCCTCTTAAATTGAACCATGATACATATAAATGCATACACATATAAATACATATACATACATACATACACATATACATACATACGCATACATACATATACAAATACATAGACATAGATATACATATACATAAAACAAATACATATACATATATAATTTGTTAAGTAAAACTTTAATAAAACTGTGTATTATAGTTAGAGGATAATATTGTTATATGACTGGACTTAAATTTTAGTTGGACTTTGGAGTTCGGTTATGAAATTATAATTATCAATAATAGATTTTATATTGAATTAGGATATTTGATTATGTAATCTTTTGGTATTACCATAGTACGGGTAGATTAATAGTTCCACTATAGGATTAATATTTGGCTTTATAAAAATATAAAAATGAGTGGATTGATAATGTTTAATGGCTGAGTTAATTTATTTTATGAACATTTTTTATATAAAAATGGGAATGTTTAGATGAATGTTGAATATATATTGTAAAGGAACTGGGTATACAAGTTCATAGCACATTTGCATAACTATAATGTTTATTCAGATTTGGGTTGAGTCAGTCTTAGTCAACCAAATCTAGGATATTATAATCAATATATAAGAAGGTATTCGACTATGTGTTAATTAATGATTTAGATAAAACCAAAATAGGGTAAAAGTGGATGTGTATAGTTATATTTTAACTTATGAATATCATACATTTGACAAAGAATGAATGATTTTTTGATGTTAAATGATTTGAATATGTTGAAAGATAAATGAGAATTGAGTTTGAATTATAAAATAATTTTGTGTTTATTTATCATGAGAATTGGAAATTGCTCAGTCTAATAAAAAGGTTATGGGGCCTTGGTTTATAAATTGATTGTATAATTTTCATATACAATACACTCTAAGGCAGAATTTAGTGAATTTCACCTTAGTAATGTACTATATAAATGAAGTATGTATAAGTAATTGTATGTGTGTTTTAATATATAAATATATATAATATACATACAACTATGTTATAATTGTTATAATAGTGAATTAACTATATACTCATTTATATTTGGTGGTTATAAAAGCATTTGAATGTTTAAATAGAAAGAATTCATTGTATTTATGGATTGATTATTATTATAGGTGGAATATGAACAATTTATTAGGCATGATTATAATATTATTTCATGGAGAAATAATATTATAAGTTATTTAATGGATAAAGCAACCAATAGTCTAGATATTCATTACCCAGATGTTGTGTTATATTGAGGTTATTTTTGTATTATGTTTATTATTTATAATAAATTACATGCTTGGATTCCATTCACTTGATTTGACAGATTAAATAAATGTTTGTGATATTTTTTCATTTAGCATATTTTGATTAGCTAAATGAAATATCAATAATGAATCTTTTGGTTTTTATATTATTATTTATTTTTACCGAATCTCGTATTCATGACCTTAATTAAGTAGTGGATGGATTCCACTAGGTTAATTAGCATCATCAATACAAGATAAGTAGTAATCTAATCAAATGGTGTGTATGAATTTGATAGATCCTAGTGATCATATATTATTGAAAATTTTATCCAAAGTAATGTTTGATAAACATTGTCATTTTATATGTTGATATAGTTTTGATGTTTGTGCAATATCATATTAGAATAAATTTCTTTATGGTACACATTATGTATTAGATATCTTCAACACATAGGTTCTAGTTTATTACTCTAGATTATTGTACCATCATTATCTACCCATCCATGAAGGGAGGGTTTTCCCATTGTTTGGGAGATAGTGCAAAGGATCTATGTTATATGGTTGGTGTGGAAAAGTACTTGGATGATGATCTCCCTTCGAGCTAAAGTACTATACTTGAGACTACACTTTAGATTAATATCGATACTTGAGTTGTGGAGACTCTTGAGTCATGGAGACTCTTCTCAGAGGAGCTTTGTATCATGTTTTATCATTTTATATATTTTATGTATTATTACAAATGTAATATTATGCATTGTACTTCCTACATTAGAGGCTATAATATTTTGTCAGTTGTGGCTAAACTTGTACTATATCATTTATGTTAAAATGTAGTAAATATGGTTATTCAATATTGTTCATGACTTTTATATCTATTCATGGTGATACTTGACTAAGTGTATTAGTTATAACCTTGATGGTTAACTAAATTAATGTTGTTCATTAAAGATCAATAATTAGGATTTCTCATGATGAATATATGTATTTAATTTTTTTTAAATATTACAATATTCTAGTCAAACCTAATGGGGTTGTTAAAAAATGGAAAAACATTTCAATATTTAAAACTATTTTGAGGTGACTAAGGCTATGTGGGGAGCTTAATAACTAGCTAGTGAAACAACAACTTGGTGGTCTAATAATGTGATGTCCCTTACTTAGGGCTCTCTTATCTGCACAAACAACTTTGATACCAAAGACTAAAGCTCTGATACCACTGTGATGTCCCTTACTTAGGGCTCTCTTATCTGCACAAACAACTTTGATACCAAAGACTAAAGCTCTGATACCGCTGTGATATCCCCTTCTAAACAGGAAATATAGCAACACAAAAAACTGAACCAAGATATAATAGCTGTTGAATAAATTCAGAAAGATCACAATAATATAGTCTCTTAATAACAAATACAGATTGTATCACTTATCCTTCTAAATTATTACAATTGCAGTCCTCTAATATGCATATAAAATATGAAATACAGTCTTGAAAACCCTGGCTTTGAAAATCTGGAAGTGCAAATTGAGTTCTGGAAAGACTCGGCCCTTCTGTGTCGACACACAGTCGCCGTCGTCGGTCGATATATCGCCGACGTCGGTCTCTGCCGGTCGGATTTCTGCCGACGTCGGTCTTCAGTCGACCGATGTCGGTCACTGAAACCCTCTGTCTGCCGATGTCGGTTCCTGCACTGATCTGTACGAACCCGTACGGATTCTGTACGGCCGCAAATTAAGCACCACTTCCCTGTTTCCAACCCCTAATCTGAAGATATCTGTCCCTAGCACAGTAGATCTCTAGCTGTATAATTTATTGAATCAAAACATAAAGCAATAAATACCTGGAATATCTGTGATAACTTCTGTGTGAAGTTATCTCTCAACCCTGAAATTCTGTGATAACTTCTGGATGAAGCTATCTCTCACTTTGGCAATAGATCAGCTGATATTTCACAGCCTCTTAATTGCACACACTGAAGAGGGAACGTTCTCCAATGCAAAAGGAATCCTTGAACCCTAGGCTCAGTCTTCACAGAAGAAATTCTTCAAAATCAATAATCAATAATCAATAGCATAATGAGCAATGGCCTCCATGAGAAACCCTTATACCCTCAAAAGATATGTTTGCCCTAATTAGGGTTTCTTAAATTAGAATTAGGGTTTCTAATTAAAAATAGGCTAAATAATTAATATTTGATTAAATCAATCAAATATTAATATCTCCCTCAATACATGTCGGATCCACGAACCGATCGAAGCTAGTGAATCAGGGAGTGATTCCGCACATAACCATACCATAATAAAGGCGCTCCGCTGCATATCAAATATCCCTAAAAAGTAGGAGCTCAGGCCAAATGTATCTGAAATACCCTGAATGAAAATCAAATGAAGAAATCATGTGAATCAAAGTCGAGCCAAGCTCCATTATGACCCTCTATCCATCTTATTAGCCTACGAAGGTCGCATAATAGGCTAACCATGAACTCAGAACATGTCAATTGAAAAGGGGACATGACAAATAAGAAGCTTAAGATTAACCTTGATTCTACTTCCACCACTTAAGAGTAATTTGTGACTCATTTTAGAGGATGATGGCCATCTCAATTATATTTTGATAAAAAATTACCATATTTTTAGAATATAAATAAAGGGGATTTATTAGTAAATGAATATTGGGAGTGATTCACAAATCTTTTAAAGTTTGATTCACAATATCAGAAAGATGAATGTTTGTGGATCAAGAAATTAATTTGGGCTTAAAACCTCAAATTAGATATGAAATGGATGTTCATGGACCATCCAACATGGACCAAGTCTTTGATAAGTTAGTTAACCAGAAGCAAAAGATGAAATCACTTGATGAATTTAGAGAAAAATTTAAAAATAAGTTTGGAAGTATTAAAACACCCTTTAAGAAAAAGAACTTGAAATGAAATGGGAATTACAAGAACTGATTCAATAGTTAGAATGTGAGATTCAGTAATGCTTCAGGGATAAAAAAACTAAGAGGTATTTTTAGAGGAAGATTCAAATGTGTTAATAATAATGACAAGAAAGGATCACC